>JAHHUM010000209.1:0-73309 GCA_036173005.1 Crenichthys baileyi
TCCCCCCCGCAAAACCCGGGTTTTTCCGGATAAGTTTTAAGCGACGGGGTACAAGTACGAGTACAAGTACAAATTTTTCAGAAACCACTAAAAAAACCCTTTTTGAATACCTATTTTTTTTAAACCAATCCGGGCATTCCCCCTTTTGGACACAAGATCCAATCCGGGCATCCATTTAGAAAAACCAGGGAAAAAATTTTTTAGGAAAGGCATGGTTTTTACCGTAAAGAAAAAATTCCCAAAGCCAGAACTCTTTTAAAAAATTACACCCAGCTTTTTGCCATTTTTTTTTTTCCTGTGGAGTAGCAAAAGTTTGCTTTTCTAGGAAAAAGTGCCCCCCCTGTGGATCAGTAGAGAAAGAAAAGTTTCATTTGGGGGGGAAAGGCCCAAACCCTTTGCTTTTTGGCTGCCAAGTCCGCTGGGGGCTTTAAACCCTGGGAAACAGAATTATTTTTCCCATGTGTCAGCAATTAACCCCCAACCCAAAAACGGCGGGGAAAACCAAAAAATAGCATCCAAAAAGATCAGACACGGTCTGGGCTTTCAAAATGGTTTTTCCCTTTGATTTAAAAAAAGGAGCGAGTTTCCACAACCCCCGAAATCATAAAACCACCCCCAAAAAACAAAAATCTTGAGTCTTTTGTAAATAGCCCACAGTCTTTCCTTCTCCCAAACTTGCAAGCTTCAGTTAGAGCAATTAATTCACTGTTTGAGCAGAGTAGCGCGCTGGAAAAAGGCCCTGAACCCCAAAAACAGCAGAGTCAGGAAAAAATGCAAACCCTACTTGATTCAGCCCCAAACGGGCAAACGGGAGGAAGACCCATCTAAATAAAAAACAAGTCGGGGTTAGTCAAAGGGGGTTTTGGGAAAAGTCAGGACGGGGGGTTTTCCCAAAAAAAATTTTAGGGGGGCGCCCCAGTCAGCCCTCTCCCCCATCCCCCCTCAGTGGGCAGAAGTGGGCTGGTTTTTAAAAAGGGTTGCAACTTTTTTAATTGTAATTTTAGGTTTGGTCCAAAAATTATTGAGGAAGCCCTAAGCCACCTTGCTGCTGTTTAAATTTGAGACGTTTTTTGTTCCGGGAAAGGAGGGATGGAAAAGAAGTGGAAAAAAAAATGCGGGGGATTTTTATCCAAAAAATTGTCACGTGCGTAACACTGCTTTTTCAGCTGCTGCAATGGGGTCACAAAAAAATTTTAAACAGCCCACTGCCCCCTGGATCAAGCTTTTCTTGGGAATTTAATTTAAACCACAGGGCGCAATTTTCACCCTGGGATTGGGAACAAAACAGATGACAAGAAACCAAATTTTTTATCCACCATTTGAATAAATGGTTGTCAAGTTGTAAAAACCAATGAGGCGCAGAAGACGGGCTGTTTTTAAATCAATGAAACCAGTTCGCCTCAAAAAAGTCCATTAAAATTTTTTTGCACGCCAGGCTCTCCCCAAAATTAAACTGGCCAAAGGGGGCTTAAACTCAAGTAAAAGAAGGAGCTCGGGGAAAGCCTGTCAACCCCAAAAAAACAAAATTTGTTTTTTTGTGACAGGTTTTTGGGGTTTTTTAGAACGCTTCTTTTGCTGAGGCACGTTTTTTGCTTTTAGTGAGGAAATGACAAAGGAAAAAGGTCTTTTTTTTTTCCTGCACAAACGCATTTTAGTTTTGAAACTTTGGTCCCTTTTCTAAAGATGTTGAAGCAGTTCAAGGGGTCTTTCCTCCTGATTCCCCTGATCCTTGATAAAATAAATCATCCACATACTGTGTAAGAACATTCCAGGAAAAGTTTAAATCGCCAAAAGTCCTTCAACTGTGTTAAAAAAAAGTCGGGGCTTCTCAGTGTAGCCCTGACAAAAACGAGTAAAACAATTTGGCCTATCAAATTCAAAAGAAACAAACGACTGTCCTTGTGCACAGGGACAAAAAAAATGCTTTGCCAGGTTATCATTTAAAAAATATTTAACTTTGGCGGTTGGGCGCGGGCCCACAGACTGGTTGACAGCCTGGGGTCCTGACAAATCTCCATTTGTCGGACCCCAGGGGCCCCTTTTTTTTACAGGGAAACAACGGGGGTTCCACAGGTGATTTGGACAGGGACAATTTCCCCAGCTTTAAGGGGGGAATCAAAAAAAAGCAATCCCCTCCCAAAAAATTCCTTTTTCATAATATTGTTTTACATGGCCTTTTTTTGATTTTTGGAATAAAACACTGGTCACAATTTATAAGACCAACATAATTTTTGAGCAGCCCACAAGAACGGGCTTCGCAAGATCTGCTCCGCAGAAAAGCAGTAGCTAAAAAACAGAGGTGTAAAACAGTTTGCATGACGATTACGGAAAAAAAGGGGGAAAAGTCTTTTTTTAAAGATTTTGAAAGGAAACAAACCAAATGGAGGGCTTTTTCCCCCCAAACTGTGGGGAAGGAACCCCCTAAAAAAAAACCCCAATCCTTCCATTTCCTATTTTCAGACTTGGGCCAAAAGTACATGCGGTACCAAAAAAAAAAATGCAGCTGTTTAGAGGTCAAAGTCAAAGATAAAGCTGCTGTGTGATCATTGACCAATAATGTCAGAGAGGTGCATCTTCATGTGTAATTTTGTACACAACTGACTATAGTCCAAAATCAGGTCCTAGCAGGATTACATGTGAAGATACAATGCAGATTATACTGCATCCATTATTCACTGTCTACCGGTGTCACCGCATTTACTGCCAATGTGACAAAAGTGTTGAGGTACAGTGACCCAACTCGGAAGCTTCCACTGATCTTATGAATATACAGCAGGTGATCTCGGTGGCCCCAACGTACTGCAGTGTAGTCATAGTCCAAAGCGTTCTGAATGGAACTCGTCTAGTCCATCAAACGGTTGAAATAATAGGCAATAATCCCATTTACTGCACATCAAATCTCTACCCATCAAGTTTAAAGACACAAAGGGACACCAAAAAGAATGTTTTAACTGCACTCCTTGTGGAGTGGAACACGTGGGTTAGAGGAACAGAAAAACGTTCCCTAACTGTTTCCCTCGAAAGAAGAGACAGAATGAACATAACGAACACTCAGTTTTGGCTGCTTTGTGATCACACTAGCCTGATAAAACGGAATGTGTCGCTCCTGAATCTACAACCCCCCAAAAGAAATTTCTTCACCATCCACCATCATATAGACAAAACATAGGCATCATTTGAAAAGCAGGGTTCTGTGTATGGAGATTATGTGCCTGGTAAAACTAAGGAGGCACCTTCTAAAGGGGCTCTGTAAGCAAAACCTATGTGAATCAGTATCATCATGCAACTGTGTGTGTGTGTGTGAAACCTCACGCTCTTAACGAGACCACTCCTCAAGGCGAATGGCAGGCAATCCAGCGGGTCCCATCCCTCCCCACGTCAGTTACCCCCGTCAGGCCGACTGCAGTTTCTCCGGTACATTCATTCTTCCAGTGACACATCTGTCCCCAAGTTTATGGCAAGCATCGGAGCTGGGAACCACTGTCCACCTTCCCGAATCTGCCCCGGCGTCCCGGCCTCGTTCCTCGAGGAAAAGTACCAGTTGATTTGTTCTGTAGTAAGGGTCAAAGCAGAGACGTTATGCAAACCGTTCTCTCTTTTCGTACCTTTTTTCTTCTCTGTCGTGATAACGTCATCGCTGTGTAAAGCATGTCTTTTCAGCTCCTCGAAACGCACTCCATGTCTCCAGCCAACATAAAGAGTCTTAGTTTGTGCTGCGATCTCAGGGAGAAGTCCTTCCATAATATATATGTATATATATATATATGTATATATAAACAGTAAAGTCAGCGGGGCGTTCCATACCTGAATGTTTATTGAACACTTCTTCCATCCTGTAAAGAAAATTGGTGGAAGTCTCGTCAGGACATTGTTTGACTTGTTGTAGCACAGCACAGTCACTACTCTGTGGACATTTTGTGATCAAATCAGTGCACAAATGTTCCACGGCAGTATACCATGGCCCATTACGTGAGTCAAAATCACCATTTTCACCACCAATGTCACGCCAAGGCGGCAAAAGCAGGATCTGGACCCATCTCAAACCAACTAACATCTCCAGGTTTGATTTTCTGCTGCAAGGAGCTGGCGAATTTCTGTTCCAGTCAGCCTCATCTTTTTTTTCGTGGCTATAAAGCTTAAATTAGTGGCAAACTTCTTCGTCTTCTACCGGATCTGAAAGCAATGCAGTGCTGGTTGGATGTCTGCTGCAGTCCACAGGTCGGAACACTCAGCTGAGGCTCATTCGTTCTGGCTACTTCCAACATGGGGCATTGATAACGTCCCCCCTTTTTTGTCATACACTCGCGTTTTCCACTTCGTAGCCATGCAAACTCAGGGAAAAGTAATAGGAGAGGAGAATAAAGGTGTATTTCCACAGTCCTTCGATGATCCCCCAATCGCTGTCTCATCTGTAGGCAGTTTTATCTAGAGAAAGGGATGGGAGTTAGAGGAGAAGGAGAGTGTATGATCACACTCTCTGCCCTGCGAGGGCCCGCTGTGCTCGGTAAGATCAGCCTGCAGCGCAGGTGTGGATGTGTGGGCTTGACTCACGGGCTGATGCCGAAGCGGACTGGCGAGTTGACTTGGCTGACTTGTGGCTGATTTACCGCTTGACCTGCTGCTGAAGGAGGACGGGAGTCTAGATCGAGGTCTGCCATCTGGAGGGCCTGCAACTCCGTCTGTTAAAAATGGATAGGGACAGGAGGGTGAAGCATCACAAGGTCTATATGGAGGTGGAAACGTGGGATTATTAACAGTATAACCAGCATTGTCATGCCTGTTTCCCACGTCCCCAGACAAATCTTTTCCCCCTGCCATCTGTAGTAATTCAGACTTTCTTTCCCTACGGCTAGCCTCCGTAATCCATTCGTTCCAACACTTTACCCATATTTCTCTCTGATCTAAATCTTGTTTTTTAATTCTTTTTTTTTCCTTTTTTTCTCCCAATCTTCATCCATCAACTGTTTTACTTTATTCAACTGATTTACACTTAAACTTCCACCTTGTGAAAAACCAAACTTATTATCCCAAATTAAACTGATTTACACTTAAACTTCCACCTTGTGGAAAAACAAACTTATTATCCCAAATTAAACTGATTTACACTTAAACTTCCACCTTGTGGAAAACCAAACTTATCTTCCCAAATCAAAGCACATTTAACACAATCATCCCCACTTTTTTTTCCATGATTTTATAAATCGCAGAAGAGTTTGAGAGAAGGACGCACCCTGATGCCCTTGAGGTTCGGAACCCATTTATTTTAACTGTTCAGCGGCATGTCTGCCCACTGGGCTTCTCTCCTTTCTTAAGGTGTAGAAAATGACTAAAAACCACCCGCAAAACCCTTTGTTTTTGTTGTCTTATTTTTGGGTTAACAATAAAAACCTCCCTGTATACCTTTTTTTTTTTTACAGAGTAACCTGGCCCTCAGCCGATGTCCCCCTTCTCCCACTCCGAAACCTAATCAATTAATAGGAGTGATGGTTAATGTGTAATAATACAGAAAAATATATATTATATAATTCAGAGTAACTTCTCACCCAGATATATTGTAGACAACATGGTTCAGATCCAATCGGCCAGATGTAGCAGGCAGGCTCTATAGACTCCCCCTCCGTAAAAAAATGGATGGTGGACTGATTTTCAGGTGCCAGGCGTCCTTTTTCTCCACCTGCGTTATCTGGCTCGTCGGATCCTGTTCGTTTACGCCAAAATTGTGATGGAATTTCTTATCAAAGTGAAAGAGAAGGTTAACTCATTTAATAGACAAAGGCCGGGACTCTATCTTAAAAGGTTTATTCAAAGGCATACAGCCGTTGAAGAATCTGCCACCAAGCAAGTCAGATTGAACAGAGCCCCCGATCACAAAGCACAAAAATCATCTTATTTATTAAGCCGAATGAGGGTGTTGTCTCAGCTTCAAGAGTTCAACTTTATGGCCCCTAAACCCTTCCCAGGTCAGAAGGGGTAACAAAAATTATTATGGGGCTCCCATCTGCCCTCCCTCAAAACATAAACTTTTGGGGAGTATTAACCATAAACCTTCTGGGTAATGGATTTAGAGTCCATCTGCTCTAAATAACATTTTTGGAACACTAATAAAAACACAGAGGTCAGAGGAGAAAGATGAATGAAGTTCATAGCACTTAAGAAAGAATTCCCATTACACGCCAAACTAATAAACATCCGTTGTGTAACTTCTCTAATTGCATTTTGTGTTTCTTATTGTGAGTCTCTACAGGATTGAATTCTCATTTCAACAGTAAAAAATTAAATGTCTGCCTGCTTCTCAAGAGGAACAGCTTTCTAAAAACATTTCTGGAAAGATCTAGGGAAGTATGATGTATTTCACTGGACCTGTTTCTGCTTAATTTCTTTTTTAATCACACCAGAACTCTCACTCAGAGTTAACTGTATTCTCTATCTTGTGTTAATATTTAATAAATTGCCAGGCATAAGTCAGTAATTACTTAATTTGTTTAAAAAAAAACTTGATTATGTGAGTCTTCTGAAAATATTTTGAAGTTCATCAGTAAAATTTTGTAGACAAATCACAGAGATGGATGTAACAACATATGTCTCGGGGGACGTGTTAATTATTGTTGGTTAAATAATAATAAAAAAATATATTGAAAGATTTTAGATATAATTTCACTCTGATTACATTTTACCGCGCTGTTATTATAGTGGACGCACTTAAGCAGACTAAGGAGCCTGAATTCATACTAACTCTATCCCCATTGAAAGAAGACAGAAACAAAAAGGTTTCTTGAAATTAGCAAAGCTTGTGTCTTTAGAGATTAAAAAGTGGCAAAATGTTATCTTATCCTGTCATCGCTGAGCACAAGAAACAAAGAGGTGGGTGTGAAGTAGAGGTGGAGTTTTTGTCTCGTGTCTTTTCTGTATATAAGCCGTTGTAGCTCTGTGTTATTCAGCCTAACAGAAACTGGCAGTGCATCCGTCCTTAACCGATTCTGGGGCATATGACTGGATCACACAACACAAAGGTAGGGGTACTTTTTAAATGCTTTATGAAGTCTGCAGAGTCAGGCAAAACAGTAAAATTTAATCGAAAAGGGTTGTTTAAGAGAGTTAATGTTTAAAAGAGATAAGAGAAAATATTTTTGCTCGTTGTTTCAGTGCTTGAATAAATTGATTTCACAGTATTATTTTTAAAAAGATAAGGGAGTAAACAGCTATGTTTTATTGACTTAATTAAAGGAAGGTTTAAAGTTTATCCTTTCCTTTTCACGTTGATAAAGTCCAGTTGATAAAGTCCAGTTGATAAAGAAGCATATTTTCCTATTTAGCCTTCAGGGAAATCTTTACATTGAAAAAGTTACTAAAGTACATTTTTACATTCTGTACAATGTAACCTTACTAGTTGATAAGTATCATGTTTGTACAAATGCTCTCGTATGTCAGAGGTTAAAAAAAAACTTTAAAACATTGAAGAGATGTCTTTCTGCTTTAAAACAATCATTTTCATTTAAATTGACAATATTGGTTTCAAGCTGTGCATGTATATATACTTTCAGCATTTTACAGAAATATACTAACAGTAAAAAAACTTATTTTTCTTAGGATATTCACAAGAATATCAGCAGCTCCACATCTGCACCTGTTCCAATTAGCTCTGCTGCTCCAGTCTTTACTGTAAGTTTGTTTTATGCTGGTATTTAACAAAGAGGCCTAGTTTGTATGAGTGACGCACTATGTGCAAATTTTCAAATCAAGGAGCTCCATCCCCTAATGGCACATCCTGAGCACAACCCCTCCCAGGAAGACAAAATGGAGGGCCAAGCGAAGACTGCAGAAGCATCATGTTGGCACAGGACCTGGGCCCGCTTCCTCAAAGGGGTGTCATACTTCTCAGGAGACATGGAGCTGTTAGCAAAATGGATGGAGAGTAAGTCAAAGTTAACATAAAGGCCTTGATTTGAATAACAGAGCAGTGATGTTCAAAACAGAGAACTCACTGCTCTCAAAGATATAATAATAAACTTAGCTGTTGTCATAAGGAAAACTGAGATGCAACCATTTCCACTGATAAACATTTCCGAGCCTTAATCTGTATTTTTGTCAACAGCTCCTCAAGGTAATAAACCCTCTTTACTCCTCTTTCCAGGACAGTTTTTCTTGCTTCAGCTACTGGACTGGGTTCTGCGTGGAGCGGCCCAGGTGATGTTTGTTAACAACCCTCTGAGTGGCCTCATCATTTTTGCAGGCCTCATCCTGCAAAATTATTGGTGGGCCCTTAATGGTTTCGTGGGCACACTCTTTGCAACCATTTCTGCTCTATTTCTGCAACAAAACAGGTGAACACGCAAAATGTACCTGGAATTAATCATAATGTCAGATTATAAATAAATGTATTCAAGTGACATAACATTTGCCTGCAAAATACAAACAGTAGCGAGTAAATTGCACTAATCAGTTCCAATCACTTTCTCTCAGGGGTGCAATAGCTGCAGGACTTTATGGGTACAACGGCATCCTGGTGGGTCTCCTGATGGCTGTGTTCTCCAATGCAGGAGACTGGTACTGGTGGCTGCTGCTGCCTAATATCTTCATGTCAATGATGTGGTAAGCAGTTATACTAAGACAGCAAAAGCAAAATTTACTCACTGTTGATCCAGGCTTCAACTTTCTGATACAACACTAGAAAATATTAGAAGACCACCTCGAGATTTCTGGATTGTTTTATTTGCATGTTTGTTTTATTTTAAAAACTACTGCTAACTTGTCTTTCATTTTCCAATATATAAATAGAGTTATTTTTAGCATTAATTTGCAGAAGATTACAGTCAAATTAGCAAGATGCAGTGTTTTTTTTTTCAAATAAATATCAACTGCATTTTGAACAATTTTATTAAAACATTTAAATGCTTTTCATCTTCATTTCTAACTCCGTGCTTCAAAAAAAAATCTAATTTTTAACTTGGAGTTAAAACTTGAGTTCAGAAATCAATATTTGGTGGAACCACCTGGATTTTGCATCAGGTTTCATTCGTGCTTTCCATCCATTTTTCACATTATTGTTGGGTTCAGATCTTCACCTAATCAGAACCTCATTAACAAGAATATTGTGTACATGTTTTGGAAATAAAGACACCCTATGTAATTAATTTATGTAGACATGCTCATTTCAGAAAAACATGCTTTATATTCAACCTTATTTCAGTCATTAAGAAAGTTAATGCTTTTCTTGTCTTAATAATATCAAAATAAGATGGAAAGATATCTCCAATGGTGAAAAACAACACACATGTTCTTTATGACCCTGAGCCCTTTTAACTGAAAATGTGGTGTGATTTTATATTTCAGCCCGATTGTGTCCAGTGCCCTGGCATCCATTAACAGCCGCTGGGATCTGCCAGTGTTCACTCTGCCATTCAACATCCTGGTGTGTCTCCACATGGTGGCCACCGGGCACTATAACCATCACTTCCCCCAAGTCCTCATTCAGCCACGCTCAGAGCTCCCCAACATCACCTGGTCTGAAATCAACGTGCCAAAGGTCAGCAACATACCCCTTTTCTCTGTGTTTCATAGCACAGAATCACTTCTAACAAGATAATATTTACTGTATGTGCTTATGTGGCAGAATGCGTTTTAAATTGCATCCAATTTATCATTGTTTGCATTTGCAATGAATTTTTAAAAATCTTTTCTTCTTCTTTTTCTCCTTTTTAGCTGTTCAGGTCAGTACCAGTGGGAATTGGCCAGGTGTATGGCTGCGACAACCCGTGGACAGGAGGGATCTTCATCATCTCCCTCTTTATCTCTTCACCCATCACCTGTGTTCATGCTGTGCTGGGATCTGCAGTGGGCATGGTGTCAGGTAAATTACCCAAAAAACTGACAATAAGTAGTGCATAATTGTGAATTGTAAAGTAGAAGGAAAATTACAAACTGTTTTTTAATTTCTATTTCAAATAAAATCTGAAACTGTGGTGTCCACTTTTATTCAGTCCCCCTGAATCTATATTTTGCAGAACCACATTTGACTGCAATAGTGCATTCTTCTTTTCAAAATAGTTCAAGCTCATTCTGATTGGATGAAGAACAATCTCTTTCCCATTCTAACACGTGAATCTGCTTTAAACTAAACCATTTTGTTGCTCTGACTGTATGTTTGAGGACGTTGTCCTGCTGGAGGCTGAATCTCCACCCCAATCTGAAATCTTTAGCAGCCTAAAAAAAGGCTTCCTTCCAGGCTTCCTTGTTTTGGCTGAATGAAAACTTTTTAAAATCATATATCTATTTTTTTCCACTTCACAAATATGTGCTATTTCGTGTTGTCAATTACACAAATTCAAATAAAAACATTGAAGTTTGTGGTTGTAACATAACAAGATACAAGAAACGGTTCAAGGGGTATGAATATTCCTGCAAAACAGCTGTTAAGGTGTAAAGGATCAAGTACCATATAGAAAGCAAATATGTTAACAGAACTCTGTGCTGCTCTTGTTGCTTTGACTTATCGTTTCCAGGTCTTTGTGTTTGTGCATGAATTATTTTTCTTACAGGTCTGGCTCTATCGGCCCCTTTTGAGGACATTTATTTTGGTCTCTGGGGATACAACTGTGTGTTAGCCTGCATTGCTATCGGAGGAATGTTCTATGCTCTCACCTGGCGCGTGCACCTGCTCGCCATCACATGTGGTGAGTAGAGAGCCGTCAAGATAAAGCCTCCATCTAAAAGGTGTGGGTGTTACGCATAACTGTAAGCAACTGAGTTAAGCATGAATCTGGTATTTGTGATATGCAATCACACTTGTTATATCACAGGATTTGAAACCTTTTTCTCCTCTGCAGCTTTTTTCTGTGCATACCTCGGCTCAGCAGTTGCCAACGTCATGTCCAGGGTAAGCACACAGAAAACTGTACAACCAGATTTCCGTTTGCCATTTATGTGAATCTCATACTGTATTCCCGTATTCCAGTTTGGTCTGCCGGCGTGCACTTGGCCTTTCTGCCTCTCTGCCCTCACCTTCCTCCTCTTAACAACGGGGACCAAGGCGATATTCAAGTTGCCGCTGGCCAAAGTCACCTACCCTGAGAAAAACCTGGCCTTATACTGGAGGATAAAAAAGCAGGAGAAGACAGAGAAGGCAGAGAAAGAGAGGGAAGAGAGAGAAGAGCCACTGAAGGCTGTCAATGAGCAGGTGATACTAAATGAAAAAGAGCAAAAGAAACTGGAGCTTCAACAAATGGAAGAGGGAAAACAAGAAGGTGAAAATAAGATGACAACTGAAGAGGATCAGAGGGTTAATGTAGAAGAAACAAACAGACAAAATACTTTCAGTGAGGTTGTTCTTCTTGACTATGTCTAAAACTATGTTCTTGTGAATGTAGATGAAGTGAAAATGTGCAGTGGCACCGAAATGTGTGAAGAATGTAAATATATGTTGTGAAAGTAGTAACTATTTTTTATTATATGGCATTTTGCACTTGTTTTAATTTGAGAGCTCATTTTTTATTCTAATTGTAATTTCCTTGAAACAATAAATTTCCCCTACTTTAGCTTCCCTTCATTGGCTCCCTGTTAAATCCAGAATAGAATTTAAAATTCTCCTCCTCACATATAAAGCCCTTAATGATCTAGCTCCATCATACATCAGAGATCTGATTGTTCCATATGTTCCTAACAGAGCACGTCGTTCTCAGACTGCAGGTTTACTGGTGGTTCCTAGAGTCTCTAGAAGTAGAATGGGAGGCAGATCCTTTAGTTATCAGGCTCCTCTCCTGTGAAACCAGCTCCCAGTTTTAGTCCGTGAGGCAGACACCCTGTCTACTTTTAAGGCTAGGCTTAAAACTTTCCTTTTTGATAAAGCTTATAGTTAGAGTGGCTTAGGTTATCCTGAGCTATCTTCCTTATTTTACCTCCGTCTTCTTCTCCCCTTGTTGGATGGAGTAAGGGGGAGTCAGGTTTAGCCTAAAACCGGCTCAGTTACGGTTGAGGTTCAAACACACCTCCATTTCTGCTACCTGTATGACCCCCTCTCTTTTCCAATGGTTATGGTCAATCTGACAGAGAGAGGTATCCCAATCGTTGTGGTTTTTAGAATAACAATGGCCATCAGTGGGCTCTAGATGGACAAACTGTCTACTTTTAAGGCTAGGTTGAAAACTTTCCTTTTTGATAAAGCTTATAGTTAGAGTGGCTTAGTTTATCCTGAGCTATCTCTGTAGTTATGCTGCTATAGGCTTAGGCTGCTGGAGGACATGATGACCACTTTCACCCTCTTCGCTACTTTCTCACACTACTCTTCAATTTTGTATTATTTGCTGTTATTTCAGCTTTTAACTTTGTTCTCTCTTTTCCTAGAAGCTACACCTGGCCTGACTCTGTGTCTACATGTGACACCTTTCTGGAGAGGGGCATCGTCCGAGCTTCTGCTGGCAACAACTTAATGCTCACCCTCTACTGATGATCCACATGGCCCTGTCTTTTAGTGTTTAACCCTTTCTCTCCCCTAGACATGGCGATTGACTGAGCTTTTACTGTGACTAACTCTATGTGCTCTCTTTCAGACTCTAACCTTGAAAACTGGCTCAGAGTTTATCAGTTCTTTCTTTCTAGGTGAAACGACTAAAGGAGCGACATCCATTAACATTTACCTTTTCCTTCCCATAGAAAGTGCTCCTGGATCAGTGCTTCTTTGTTCTCTTTGTGTCTCTGCTCTGTTCTCTCTAACCCCCAGTCGGTCGTGGCAGATGGCTGCTCACACTGAGCCTGGTTCTGCTGTAGGTTTCTTCCTGTTAAAAGGGAGTTTTTCCTCTCCACTGTCGTTACATCCATGCTCAGTATGACGGATTGCTGCAAAGTCAACGCCAGTGACTGTCCACTGTCTCTACATGCTCATCCGGGAGGAGTGAATGCTGCAAGTCACTGACTGGATGCAATCTGCTGGGTTTCCTTAGATAGAAAAACTTTTTATCCAATTTGAATAAATAACAGAATCTGACTGCACTGTTCAATAATTCGGATTAATTGTAATGTATGTACCTGACTTTTGTGAAGTGCGTTGAGACGACGTGTGGTGAATTGGCGCTATATAAATAAACTGAATTGAATTGAATTGAATTGAATTAAATGTAATCTACCTCTGTTTCTCATAAAGTTCACTACTGAAGCCAAATAAAATATAACATAAAATGATAGACCGGATAGCTAGATTTACTCCACAAATCTGATCTTTGTGGATGAACAGCAAGAGAAAAGCCATTGTGGTATCAAAGCCATAGAAGTCCTGTCTGCACACATATAAGATGTAGGTAATGTCATGAACGTACCCACCAATGTTGCCACTACCATAATGGAGCTAAGAACCGTGTAATCCTTGAAGAAACAACATGTTGGAGGCTGCAAAAGAGAACTTAATTTATTGATTTGCCTTAATTATGGACTATGTCTTATTGATCTATCACATTGGTTTACAATAAAGTTCAATGATGATGAAACCTTATCACATTTCCATCCCGGCTGCACGGTGGCGCAGTTGGTAGCACTGTTGCCTTGCAGCAAGAAGGTCCTGGGTTCGATTCCTGGCCGGGGGTCTTTCTGCATGGAGTTTGCATGTTCTCCCCGTGCATGCGTGGGTTCTCACTGGGTACTCTGGCTTCCTCCCACAGTCCAAAGACATGCCTGTTAGGTTAATTGGTCACTCTAAATTGCCCTTAGGTGTATGAATGAGTGTGTGCATGGCTGTTTGTGTGTTGCCCTGCGATTGACTGGTGGCCTGTCCAGTGTGTACCCCGCCTCTCGCCCATAGACTGCTGGAGATAGGCACCAGCTCCCCCGCGACCCACTATGGAATAAGCGGTAGAAAATGATTGACTGACATTTCTATCACACTTAAAACCAGCTGGAGCATTGACTATGATCAAAAGGATATGAGTTTCCATCTGGTAGCAACCAAGATATGGCTTTAAAAACATGATAATTTTACCTTATGTATTGTAGATTTAGTACCAGTTCAGAGGATGTTCATCATGCTACACAGACTACTGTTGGTAGTTTCTTCTCCAGCTCCTTCTCATTTTAAGGGATCATTCAAATTCTTAAGATGCCCTCCTGATTAAACAAATGTGACCCTGATGAGGCCTCACTGCAGCACAAAGTGCTTAGCAGATTTGAATGTTTACAATTCTGGCTAATCGGCTTGCATAACCAGCCTCTGAGATTCCAGAGACCACTTTATTAGCTGCTTTCAATGGTTAATTCAGACAGTTGGATTAAACGTGATCTGAGGACTAGCACAATGAACTGCAAACACCTAAAATACAAATAAATTATAGTCTACTTAAAAAGCAGTTTGGCGCATCAGATGGCATTCCTAAGACCCAAGGTAGCTTTCACGCTGAAGCAAAACCAGAAAAAACCTCTTTTTAAGTTTGAAATCTTTGACAGCAACTTCAGTCTTTTCACATTCTTAATACAATTAATACAATGAATAACTGCTTGATATTGATGGACTAACTTCGCTGCCATCCAAAGGCATCTTTAAAAATATCTTTTAAACTTTAATTTTAATTTTATTTTATTGTGATTTTATTTGACAGATCCATGGCAAAGTACTGGATAATTGTGAAATAGTAAGAAAATAATTTTTTACATTGTCTTTTTAACATAAAAATGTTTTGCTGTGCATGTAGAACCACCTCTAGCTGCCATTTCTGCTGCAAGTCTTCATCTAACAAGCAGTGGACAACATATCAGCTGCATGTACTGAATAAGATAGGATTGTCAGAATGAACAGGATTTTTTTCATCTGGGCTCTTTGTGAAACTTTAGAAAAATCTTTGAAGGCTGCAGCTTTCTCACCAGTGTCCAACTGTGCTGTTCAGGGAAGTGGGAACTGATTCAGAAGCTACAGAACTTCTCACTTCTTAGGTATTTCCTACTATTATGTTCTTGGGAATAAAGTTGAAGTCCTGCATGTTGTGGTGTCAAGTAAAACATCAAGGAGGAAGCAGAAAACAAAAGACAAAAGCCCACTTAGGGTTTTTATGGGACACCACAGAAACACTGCAAATAAACTTTAGGGTAGAGCTGATGTGAGATCAGAATCTGATGTCAGGATATTTTTTTGCAGAATATGAGGTACAAAAAAATACAAAATAAAACATTTTAGAACTTGAACTAAAGTTCTTTACTGCCCTGCATGTTTAAGACGTTTCCATGCTTTAACATGCCTTCTTTAGGTGATTGCATTTCAGCAAAAACCTGTTAATTATGAAAGAAAGACGGAAACATCTAAAATATGCAGGCCAGTGTGCCTCGAGGACCAAGGTTGAAAAACACAACAACGAAGTGCTTCCAATACGAACCATGAAACATGTGCAATCTGCATCAACAGGCATCAATTGTCTAATTACTGCATCTTAGCTGTGTGGTGCATTGATGTCAATTTGCAACAATATAATGCAAAGGCTATTAGTGTAGGACTTTTTTACAGCCAGCAAAGATTTTTATAAAGAACTCCAAACTGTGTCAACATAAAAAAATTTTTTATTAAAAATCTTTGATTGTATGTGGATATTTGCCTTATATTTTATTTTATGGTTTTCTTTGCATTTAGTTTTCTATTTTATTTCTTGTGTTATTTTTATTTGAAGTTATTTCTGTTAGTATTCTTTGTTGGATTATTCATGGTATCTTTGCTTTATCGCAGCTATATTTCTACTGTCACTTCCTCCCACTGTCATTGTGATTAACCTCATTCTGCCCGCCTGCGTCATGCCAATCAGTCTCCCTGTCTCACCTGCGTGTGACACTATTTATACTCTTCTTCTGTTACTCCTCGCTTGGGAATACTGTCATAATCATGGCAAATTGTTCATGTTCATGTCTATGTTCTTGCCTACTCTTGCCACCTCAGGCAAAGCTGTACGCTCCTACTTTTTTATTCAATATTTTCAACTCACCATTTTGCTCCTGCCTGTCTGTCTGCATTTGGGACCTACTCCAAGAGCTCTTCGTGAAAAGCACAGTAATTTATCTGAATGTTAGCAATGCAAACACAGAAAATGGAGACAGATGTGACATTCATTTGTAAACTGGCTTGTCTAAAGCTAAAACATTAAATAAAACCCAGAATGACTAGTACGGCAGACTGAACCTGTTTGAACCTTGGTAAGGAAGTAATAGTTTGCTAGGTAAATATCATTACAAACTTATACAGTATATATATGTAGAAGGGTAAATATACTGCTTTATGATATAGAGAAGCATTAAAATGATGAATAAATTGGAAAATGTTACTTAGCTGTCTATATGATTTTATTGACACATAACAGGCCCATTGTTAATATTAATTACCCAAAGCAGGTTTGTCATTTGAAAAGAAAGATGGGTCTTAAGATGAGCTGCCTGACAGTCTGGTGAGGTATATTGATATTGGTAATGGTATACTATTAGTGTAATGCTTCATCTATGTCAGAAACAATAAAATTGTGTATACCGTGGTCTCAGTTTTATGGAGATTCTGTAAAACACTCTTGATTATTATGCATGGCACAACATCGCTTTATTTCATTTACATGTTAGGCAGCATAATGCCAAGAAAGCATAAATATATCCTATTGTGTTTTTATTTTATTTTATGAATACATTTCGTGATGGGTGCCCTTGGGTGCCCCCAAAAATGTCTGTGCTCATGTCTGATGTGTTATGATTTGGGTTTGTTTGGTTTTTGGTTGCGGGTTTTTCCTCTTATGTTTCTCACAGTTAAGGTTTTCAATCATGCTTCTGTTTATTAATTTCCTGGTCATGCTTTAGTTTTTGTCTTCTAGTTCATGTTTTGTCAAGCTAGGTTTTTGGATCTGGTTATGCTTTAGTTTCATGTTTTTCTAGTTATGTTTCTATTAGTTTGTATCCTTGAATTTCTGTTTTGCTCCAGTCATGTTGTGTTCTCTCCTGTCTGTCAATTAACTTTATTCGGTTCACCTGCACTAAGCAAATCAGTCTCCTCGTTTCACCTTGTTCTTGTTCTATATATACACATCTGTTCTGTTCATTCCTCGCGGAAACATTTTGGATCACCATCTCTATTCATGTACTGTCCTTCGCCCATGACAAGCCAGTCTTGACAGCCTGCCCACGTCTGTTTTTGCTGTCACCCTCTGTAGTAGGTTTTTGTTCAGTAAATAATTTCACTTACCATCATGCTGCCTGCTCGTCTGCATTCCAGGATCCTCCGTTATGCAAGTCCTGACATGATGTTCTCCACTTAATAATCAGCCTTGTTCAGTTTAATGTTTTCACAAATGTAACCTCCATGAGGTCTTAATTTCCAGGTATTAGAGTAGAGGGAGCTGAATACAAATGCAAACTAGAACTCAGTATAAAGCACTGCACCTGCACGTTCTCATGCTGCTGATACAAAAAAATTTAAATAATGTTTATGTTTCCTCGTCCACAGTAATACTGAAGCTGATGGTGGAGGAGCAGAAACCTTCCACATCTTCGTGGAAATTAATCAGATTGTAAGGATATGACGATAGTTGCTTGATGACAGGATGGCCAAGGAAGCCTACCTATGTGCCAAGTACTAAGATTGAAGTAGGGTCATTCTTGCCCTCATACTGAAATTAGGTTTCCAAATTTGCAGCAATCCAATGTTCAAATGCTCTGGTAGGTCTAGAAGGTTTTAGGGTGTATTTTCGGGCAATGTATGTGATTTACACATTTCTGGTCATAGTTCTGAAATCTCACGATATCACAAAAGCTTTGCTGTAATTAACCTATACAATGACAACCATTAAGGTAATTTAAGGTAAGGTAAGTTTATTTATATAGCGCTTTTCAGTAACAAGAATTTCAAAGGAAGGTTAAGGAAACCTGCTGCACCAGAAAAACATGATAAGTATTGGACAAGATTAGATAACTGAACATACCACGCCCAAAGCTTCCAGATGCTTCTGCAGGAAACTCAGTTGTAAAACGGGCAGTCTTTCAGTCAAGTCATGTGCCTCACAGAGAGATTATATATAACACTCAACAAGTATCATTCCTCCGTCAACTGACATTGTTCATTGTTCATTGTAACATTATTCTGCCATTTTGATATATAACAATGGTCAGAATATTTCCGTATTTTACAAGAATATAATTTAGAGAGAGACTTAGAGCAACATAAACCAGCTCCTCCTCACATTTGAAACATTTCTATGTTGTTTTTTAAGTATTTTACCAGTCCAAAAAAATACTTTATACACACGTGCTACTTAACACAGAGCACGGTAGGCTTGATGAACAGTTAGTATCGTTGTCTTATTGCATCAGGTCTGCATAATGGCGGGTTGCCTGACAGTGTTCAAAGAAAGTCCAAATTGACACTAAGAGGCTCGGTTAATTTATACATTTTATTGGTATCTCAGTTCTAATTTGCAGGTCAGTTTTGGTTGTTAAGCACTTTGTAGAACACACTTGTTTGAAAGTAACAAACGTGTTTATTTTGATGTGCGTTCTGTTTTTCTTTCTTCAGTTAGCTGGCTCAGTAGGGTAAATGCTCCATGGTTATACTTCACAACATTTCACTGAAATCCCACTTAGTATATAAGGAAGACATACGTTAACCTGCAATAAATTAAATGTTAATATTCCACCAAATACCAGGGCCTCAGATTACTCATCATTGTAATCACAGTTTAATTATGTCCTGGGTGGTAATCTATGTGCTCACAGCAGATATATTCTCATGATGAGCAAGTTTGTTTATGTGATGCAGAGTGGATACTGCAAAAATATTTGCTTTCTTCAGGTTTGGGTATTTCAATTAAAGGTTAGAAGTTTGGTTCTGCCAAATCAACCGGGATGAGCACCATTTTTTTCTCCCTGGCTACACACACATCAAACATGTGATGCCATTAAGAGAAACCCTAGGTATGGTGGTAGAGGACAACTCCATTAGTGCAAGGCAGCTATGCTATGAATGCCTGTAAGAATAAGGTTATCGCACGTTTCAGACAGCCTTATGTGACGTCGGTTGAAAAGGCAGTTTGAAAAGTCCAATGTTAGACAATCATGCGGACTGAAACTGTCCACGTTAAGATTATGAAGTTGCACAGGATGTGCAATTTCAATTTTTTAAAATAATAGAATTACTTTATTGTGTCCCCGTAGGGAAACTTGTCTTAAATGTTTTGCCTTCATACCAGTTGAACTTTTCCACATCGTATAACAACCACAAACCTCCGTGTGTTTTAATATTTTTTGTATTAGACCTACAGGAAATGGAACAGTTATTTTAAAGCATTTGTTGCAAACAAATATCTGAAAAGTGTGGGAGGTATTTGTATTCAGCCCATTATAGTCTGGGTAAGACAGAAATAAAATCCATTAAACATCCATTAGTAAATCAACACCACTTGTGTTTAATTTATTGTATGAAAGCCTCAGAGAGAACATTTATGAATAAACAGCATAATGAAGACCAAAAAACAACAGCAAGGTCAAGGAGAGAGTTGTAATAAAAGTTATAAAACAACATTTTAAGCTTTGAATATCTCACAGAGTTCTGTTGAATCCTCCATCTGAAAATGGAAAGAGTATGGAACAACTGCAAACCGACCAAGTCATCACTGTCCAGCTACACTGACAGAGAAGGCATAAAGAACATTCATGAGAGGAGCTGCCAAGAGGCCCTGACTAAATCTAGAAGAGCAGCAGAGATCAACAGCTCAGGTGGGAGAATCTGTTGTCAGCTGTGTACTCCACAAATCTGAAATGAGGTTTCCAAATTTGCAGCGAGCCAATGTTCGAATGTTCTTGTAGTTCTCAGGGTGGTCTTTTTTGTGTAAAGAGAGGAAAAATCCGTGGCTACCTTTGAGTAGCTTAAAACGATTTGTTAAGTATACTAAAATCACTGACAAGGAGCCAGAAAATTATTGCATATGAGAAAAACATATTTTTATGTTCTCACTTTCAACTGGTAAAGATTTGAGAAAAAATTAAAGAAGAACAGAAACATTTTTTCTTATGTTTTATTTTAGGAAATGGATGCCCACATGCAAAAGCCTAAAACATAATACAGCCAGTCACAGGTTTGGACACACCACATTCAACAATTTTTCAGGTTGCAGGTAAAAGCTTTGCTCTAATGAAACTATGCAATGGCAACCTTTATGGAAACATGCTGTACTTCCTTCTTTAATGAAAACATTTGTGATGAAACATGATAAGGGTTAGACAAGATTATATAACATTGCATGCCAAAGGCTTCCAGAATCTTCTGCAGAAAACTCAATTGTAAAACTGCAGTCTTTCATAGTCACAACTCTGGAAGAGCGGCAGGGTTTAACTGCTCAGATGAGAGAATCTGTTGACAGTAGTGTTCTCTACAAATCAGGCTTTTATGGAAGAATGACAAGAAAAAAGCCATGGTTAAAAGAAACACGGAAAGGTTTTAGTTTTCCACAAGCCATTCAGGGTACACAGCACAGAGGTGTGAAAAAGGTCCTGGTTGCATTAGACCAAGCTGAATTTATTGGGTTACATGCAAAGGCCTATACAGTGGCTTGTAAAAGTATTCATTCCCCTTGAACTTTTCCACATATTGTCATATTGCAACCACAAACATAAATATATTTTATTGGAATTTGACGTGAAAGACCAACACAAAGTGGTATACAGTTTTGAAGTGGAACAAAAATTATACATGATTCCTTTTTTGTTTCACATAAAAAAACTGAAAAGGGCATTGTGCAAAAGTATTCAGCCCCCCTGAGTCAATACTTTGTGGAACCACCTTTTGCTGCAATTACAGCTGCAAGTCATTGGGGTATGTCTCTCCCAGCTTTGCACATCTGGTGACTGAAGTTTTTGTCCATTCTTCTTTGCAAAACAGCTCAAGCTCAGTCAGATTTGATGGGGAGCGTTTGTGAAGAGCAGTTTTCAGATCTTGCCACAGATTCTCGATTGGGTTTAGGTCTGGACTGTATGACACAACCCATTAATATGTTTTGTTTTAAAACATTCCATTGTAGCTCTGGTTTTATCTTTAGGGTCGTTGTCTTGCTGGAAGGTGAACCTCTGCTTCAGTCTCAAGTCTTTTGCAGGCTCCAACAGGTTTTCTTCCAAGATTACCCTGTATTTTGCTCCATGCATCTTCCCATCAACTCTGACCACCTTCTTTGTCCCTGCTTAAGAGAAGCACCCCCAGAGCATGGTACTGCCACCACCACATTTGACAGTGGGGATGGTGTGTTCAGAGTGGTGTGTTCAGTTTCCACCACACATAGCGTTTAGCATTTTGGCCAAAAAGTTAAATTTTGGTCCGACAAAGCACCTTCTTCCACATGTTTGCTGTGTCCCCAACATGGCTATGGTATTGTAGAAGAGACTCTGGCCGATAGTCGAACCTCAGCTTCAGGAGGAGCAGTGTGGTTTTCATCCCGGCCGTGGAACACTGGACCAGCTCTACACCTTCTGCAGGGTACTCGAGGGTTCATGGGAGTTCGCCCAAACGTTCCACATGTGTTTTGTGGACCTGGAGAAAGCATTCGACTGTGTCCCTCGTGGTGCCCTGTGGGGGGTGCTCCAGGAGTACAGAGTCGGGGGCCTTTTATTAGGGGCAATCCGGCCTCTGTACCATCGAAGCAGGAGTTTGGTTCGCGTTGCCAGCACTTGGACCTATTCCCGGTGTAAGCTGGACTCTGGCAGGGCTGCCCTTTGTCACCGGTCCTGTTCATAACTTTTATGGACAGGATTTCTAGGTACATTCAAGGGCTGAGGGATTTAGGGACCAGTGGATTTCGTCTCTTCTTTTTGCAGATGACGTGGTCCTGCTGGCCCCCTCTAGCCAAGACCTGCAGCATGCACTGGGGCAGTTCACAGCCGAGTGTGAAGTGGTTGGGATGAAGATCAGCTCCTCCAAGTCCGAGGCCATGGATCTCGACAGGAAAAGGGTGGCTTGGCCTCTTCAGGTTGGAGGGCAGTTTCTGCCTCAAGTGGAGGAGTTCAAGTATCTTGGGGTCTTGTTAACAAGTGAGGGGAGAATGGAGCGGGAGACAGACGGATCGGTGCGGCTGCCGCAGTAATGGGGGCGCTGTGCCAGTCCGTTGTGGTGAAGAGAGAGCTGAGCCGAAACGCAAAGCTCTCTATTCACCGGTCGGTCTACGTTCTTACCCTCACCTATGGCCATGAACGTTGGGCCATAACCGAAAGAACGAGATCCCAGATAAAGGCAGCTGAAATGAACTTCCTCCGTAGGGTCGCAGGGCACTCCCTTAGAGATAGGGCGAGGAGCTCGGCCATCCAGGAGTAGCTCGGAATAGAGTCGCTGCTCCTCCACATCGAGAGGAGCCAGTTGAGGTGGTTCGGGCATCTATACCGGATGCCTCCCTGGATGCCTCCCTCGGGACGTGTTCCAGGCACGACCCACCGGGGAGCAGGCCCAGGGGACACCTTGGGCTCCCCCCAGAGGAGCTGGAGGAGGCGTCTGAAGAGAGGAAATCTGAGTGTCTCTACTGAGTCTGGTGCCCCCCTGACCCGTGCCCGAATAAAGCGGAAGACAACGAGTACGAGTACGAGTACGAGTACGAGTACGAGTACGAGTACGAGTACAAGAGTTGAACAGTGCTCCGTGAGATGTTCAGAGCTTGGCAAATCTTTTTATAGCCTAAGCCTGCTTGAAACTTCTCCACAACTGACCTGCCTGGTGTGTTCCTTGGACTTCATAATGCTGTTTACTCCTCAATATTCTCTTAACCAACTTCTGAGCAGCTGTATTTGTATTGAGATTAGTTTACACACAGGTAGACTCTTTTTAATCATTGGCAATCATCAGACAACTTCTGAAGGCAACTGGTTGCACTCAGAGTAAAAGGGCCTGAATACTTTTGCACACCTCACTTTTCAGGTTTTTATTTGTAAAAAATTTTTTTACTGTACTGTACTGCTAACCTTAGACAACCCAGGGTTCAGACCAGGAAGCAGGGTGATAGCTTAACACTCCTCTCTGCAGCTTCTGTACTGCTACCCAGCCATACCCTATTAAGACAGTGTCTCGCCCACGGCCAAAATTGAATAGATTAAAAAATAATCTAAAAGGAGGAAATCAGGAAAATCTCATAAAAATAAACACAATTCAGACCGAAAAGAAAAATAAAACAATTAAATGTGGCTTACTGAACATAAGATTTCTCTCTTGAAAGACATTGCTAGTTGGTGACCTGATTTGTGACAATCAGATTGATTTATTTTGCCTCACAGAAACCTGGCTGCAGCAAGAGGATTATGTTCCTATAAATGAGTCAACTCCTACTAATTATGTAAATTTTCACATTCCTCGAAACACCGGGCGAGGAGGAGGAGTAGCAACCATCTTTCAGTCCGATTTATTGATTAGTCCCAGACCAATCAATAGCTACAACTCTTTTGAATATTTAATCCTTAGTTTTCCTCATCCAAATTGCAAAGCAATAAAACCACTTCTGTTTGTTGTTTTGTACTGTCCACCAGGCCCTTCCTCTTAATTTTTAGATCACTTTTCAGACCTTTTATCTGATTTAGTGTTAAATACAGATACAGTTATTATAGTGGGGGATTTTAACATTCATGTTGACACTGAAAGTGATAGCATAAATATAGTGTTTAATGCTATCTTAGACTAAATTGGCTTTGCTCAAAACATTAGCAAACCTATCCACCTTTGTCTTCATTCTCTGGACCTTGTGCTGACATATGGCATTGAGTGTAAAGACATAACAATATTTTCTCATAACCCTGTCCTGTTTGACCATTTCTTAATAACCTTTGAGTTTAATTTAAATGAGTACTCCACACCTGAAAGAAAATTTCATTATAGTAGATCATTATCAGATGATGCTGTAACAACCTTTAAAGAATCTGTTCCACTTTTAATTTCCTCATTATCACTGAAAAGCACAGTGGAGGGCAATAATTCTGTTTCTGCGCCTTCACAAATTGATTCTTTTGTTCATAGTGTTTCTTCAGCATTGCGTGATGCATTAGACAATGCAGCCCCCTTGAAAAAGAAGGTAATCATTCATAGGAGGCAGGCTCCTTGGTTTAATTTAGATCTGCGTACTTTAAAGCAGAATGTTAGAAAATTGGAGAGAAAATGGCGCTCTACACACCTAGAGGATTCCTACTTAATCTGGAAAAATAGCCTACTGTCATATAAAAAGACACTTCGCCAAGACAGAGCAGCTTATTTCTCATTAATAGAAGAGAACAAGAATAATCCTAGGTTTCTCTTTAGTACAGCTGCTAAACTTACACAGAGTCATAGCTCTGTTAAGCCATCCATTCCCTTAGCTCTTAGCAGTCATAACTTTATGGGATTCTTCTTAAATAAGATTGATTCTATTAAGAAGAAAATCTTTGACATACTCCCGAAGATGATTACTTGATCCTCAGCGAGTGAGACATCATTGGAAATAACTGCAGAACCTGATTTGTGTTTGGACTGTTTTGATCCTGTGGAGCTTCCTGAATTATCAGAAATATTAACTTCATCTAAACCTTCAACTTGTATGTTAGACCCAATCCCAACCAAATTATTTAAGGAAGTGTTCCTTCTGATTACCAGCCCCATTTTAGATATGATTAATCTATCTTTAGTAAATGGATATGTACCACAGGCTTTTAAGGTAGCTGTAATTAAACCTTTACTTAAGTGACCTTCGCTTTATCGAGATGACTTGAAAAATTACAGACCTATATCTAATCTTCCATTCTTATCAAAAATTCTTGAGAAAATAGTTGCTAATCAAATGTGTGAGCATTTACACAGCAATGACCTGTTTGAAGAGTTTCAGTCAGGGTTCAGAGCTCATCATAGCACTGAAACAGCTCTGCTGAAAGTCACTAATGATATTCTTAGGGCCTCAGATAACTTGTGTCTGTACTTGTCCTCTTAGATCTCAGTGCTGCGTTTGATACAGTCGACCATAATATTCTCTTAGAAAGGCTGGAATATGCTGTAGGGATCAGGGGAACTGGTTTAAATCTTATCTGTCTGACAGATTCCAGTTTGTTCATGTAAATGATAAATCATCTTTAAACTCCAGGGTTAATTGTGGAATACCACAAGGTTCAGTAATTGGGCCAATTCTCTTTACTATATATATTCTTCCAATAGGTCAAATTATCAGGCAGCATAGGATACATTTTCACTGTTACGCTGATGATACTCAGCTTTACTTATCCATAAATCCTGATGAACCCAACCAGTTAGATAGACTACAAGCATGTCTTGAAGATATAAAAACTTGGATGACTTTATATTTTTTCCTTCTAAATTCAGACAAGACAGAAGCTGTCCGCTTTGGACCGGAGTCTTTAAAAAAGAAACCTGGATGGCATTAAATTAACCTCCGGTAATAAAGTAAAAAACCTTGGTGTTACTTTTGACCAGGACATTTCATTTAAATCCCATATTAAACAGGTTTCTAGGATTTTCTTCTTTCACCTCCGGAACATTGTCAAAATTAGAAATATCCTATCCAGGAGGGATGCTGAAAAACTAGTCCATTGCCATTGTTACTTCAAGGGTGGACTATTGTAATTCTTTACTATCAGGATGTCCACAAAATGCAGTTTAACGCCTTCAGCTGATTCAAAATGCTGCAGCAAGAGTTCTGATGAAAATTGAAACGAGAGATCATATTTCTCCTATTTTAGCTTCCCTTCATTGGCTCCCTGTTAAATCCAGAATAGAATTTATAAATCTCCTCCTCACATATAAACCCCTTAATTATCTAGCTCCATCATACATCAGAGATCTGATTGTTCCATATGTTCCTAACAGAGCACTGCGTTCTCAGACTGCAGGTTTACTGGTGGTTCCTAGAGTCTCTAGAAGTAGAATGGGAGGCAGATCCTTTAGTTATCAGGCTCCTCTCCGCTGGAACCAGCTCCCAGTTTTAGTCTGTAAGGCAGACACCCTGTCTACTTTTAAGGCTAGGCTTAAAACTTTCCTTTTTGATAAAGCTTATAGTTAGAGTGGCTTAGTTTAGAGGGAGCCTTCCTCCCTCCCTGTTGGATGGAGTAGGGGAGTCAGGTTTAGCCTAAACCGGCTCAGTTATGGTTGAGGTGCAAACACACCCTCCATTTCTGCTACCTGTATGACCCCTTCTCTTTTCCAATGGTTATAATCAGTCTGACAGAGAGAGGTATCCCAATCCTTGTGATTTTTAGTATAACAATGGCCATCAGTGGGACCCTTTGTGGGGTGCCTTGAGACGACATTGTTGTAAATAAGCGCCGTTTAACTAAATAATCTGAACTGAAACTATCTGTGTAGTTATGCTGCTATAGGCTTAGGCTGCTGGAGGACATAATGACCACTTTCACCCTCTTCGCTACATTCTCACACTACTCTCCAATTTTGCATTTTTGCTGTTATTTCAGCTCTTAACTTTGTTCTCTCTTTTCTCTTCCTAGAAGCTACACCTGGCCTGGCTCTGTGTCTACCTGTGACACCTTTCTGGAGAGGGGAATCGTCCGAGCTTCTGCTGGCAACAACTTAATGCTCACCCTCTACCGATGATCCGCATGGCCCTGTCTTTTAGTGTTTAACCCTTTCTCTCTCCTAGACATGGCGATTGACTGAGCTTTTACTGTGACTAACTGTATGTGCTCTCTTTCAGACTCTAACCTTGAAAACTGGCTCAGAGTTTATCAGTTCTTTCTTTCTAGGTAAAACGACTAAAGGAGCGACATCCATTAACATTTACTTTTCCTTCCCATAGAACGTATTCCTGGATCAGCGCTTCTTTGTTCTCTTTGTGTCTCTGCTCTGTTCTCTCTAACCCCCAGTCGGTCGTGGCAGATGGCCGCTCACACTGAGCCTGGTTCTGCTGGAGGTTTCTTCCTGTTAAAAGGGAGCTTTTCCTCTCCGCTGTCGCTACATGCATGCTCAGTATGAGGGATTGCTGCAAAGTCAACACCAGTGACTGTCCACTGTCTTTACATGCTCATCCGGGAGAAGTGAATGCTGCAAGTCACTGACTGGATGCAATCTGCTGGGTTTCCTTCGACAGAAAAACCTTTTATCCAATTTGAATAAATAACTAACTCTGACTGCACTGTTCAATGGTTAGGACTAATTGGAATGTATGTACCTGACTTTTGTGAAGTGCCTTGAGACAACTTGTGTTGTGAATTGGCGCTATATAAATAAAACTGAATTGAATTGAATTGAATTAGATCATGTATGATTTTCCTTCCCCTTCACAATTGTATACCACTTTATGTTGGTCTTTCACATAAAATTCCAATAAAGGATTTTTATGTTTGTGGTTGTAATGTGACAATATGTGGAAAAGTTCAAGGGGTATGAATACTTTTACAAGACACTGTACGTGCTGGAAAACTAACACTACATCAGCATGAACACTCCATCCATTTGGTAATATGAGGTGGTGGCAGCATCATGCTGAGGGGATGATTTTCTCTATTTGCTGGTCAGAGCTAAAGGGAAGATGGATAGAGCTAAATACCAGACAGTCTTGTGTTTTGCTGCATCAGACTAGTTAAATCTCAAGTGGATTCATAAAAGAGAATGAATAAACTTTCAGTCTCTAGATATTCTAGTAGTGGTTCTAAATACAGGACAATCCTGGAAGTGTCAGGCTTGGTATGGCGGAGGACCCCGGAATGCAGACGGACAGGGAGCATGATGGTAAGTGAAATGGTTTAATAAATGAAACTTACTTTGGAAGGTGGTGGCAAATACGGGCATGGAAAGGCTTGGCATGAACAGGATGAACTGGCTGAACACAGAGTGATATGATCCGAAATGTTTCCGCGCGGAATGAACAGAACAGAGGAGTATATATGGAGCAAGAACAAGGTGAAAAGAGGAGACTGATTTACTTAGTGCAGGTGAACCGAATAAAGTTAATTGACAGACAGGACAGAACACAACGTGACTGGAGCAAAACAGAAATTCAAGGATACAAGCTAATAGAAACATAACTAGAAAAAAATAAAACTAAAGCATAACCAGATCCAAAACCTACAAAACATGAACTAGAAGACAAAAACTAAAGCATGACCAGGAAAATAATAAACAGAAGCATGTTTCAAAACCTTAACTGTGAGAAACATAAGAGGAAAATCCCGCAACCAAAAACCAAACAACCCCAAATCATAACAGGAAGAAAAAAAAATCTAGCACGGGTTCTAAATACAGGACATCCTGGAAGAAAATAAACTTTTTTAGACTGCAGAAAACTTGAAGGCAGAGCTTTTCTTTCCAGCAGGACCACAACCTCACAGTTATAATGGAATGTTTTAAGTCAGAACATATTTGCGCTCTTAATTTTGTTCTAGGCAACTCTAATTGTGAATTTCTGGCAGGACGTTTTGGCAAAATGCTCACAAATTCTCTCCATTCAATCTTACTAAATTTGAACTATTTTGCAAAGAAATATGAGCAGAGATCTCATACTCGACATACAGAGCTGGAAAAGACACATAACAAAAAGACTTCTACACAGTATACACAGGAATATTTTAGATTTATTTTAGTAAAACAAAAATTTAAAACTATGCATCCATTTTCTCCCACCTCACGAAAATGTACTCCGTTGTGTAAAATTCATTCAGGTTTGGGTTGTAATGCAACAGTGAAAAATATCAAGGAAAATTAACACTTTCGCAAGATGCTGTGAAGATGGAAAGGTGATCCCCTCTGACTGCAGTAACCATGGTGATTAGGGTTTAGGATTTAATGAGTAAAACAGCAGATCAGATTAAAACCAGACCATCTCTAGCAAAACTGCTCTTTTATTCAAGACAGAAAAATCTCTGGTTTCAGCTATAACCTGCTAATCACTTCTGATCAGTGATCATGTGAGGTCAGCAACCTGAAAGGCTGCAGCATCACTGCTCTACTTATCATATCTGGGTATTTTTAATTGTACATATGCAGATGGAATGGGTTTGCAAATCAACTGGTAACTGGGTAGAGAAGATGATAGTGGATAAAATCTTAAAACTTACAGTGCACTAGTTGTCTCATATCAGTCTCATAAATAAAATGTATAAATAGGATTAATTTTCTTTGTCAGGGAACCAAAATTGCAAACCTAATGAAATGAAAGAGAGGAATACATCTCTCAGAAGCAAACAAGTACAGAATGCTGTTGCAACATGTCGACACAGCCTTTATTAAAAATGGATTCTGTTGTTTTGAGAAAGAACAAGGTTGGAATTTCTGGTGATTGAGTTTTAACTTTAAAAAAAACATAGGAGCATTTACATTTTACTGAATGCTTTAAACGTTTTCTCATAACAACATCATAGTGACTGCATTTGGACAAACTTGAGAAGAACCTGAGAAGTTGAGAAGTTTTTTTCATCAGTTCATGAATAAATATGCTCAACGTCAGTTTTTGTGTTTTTCCCAGAGCTGCAACTGATTTAAGCGATGAAGATGTCCTTAAACATAATTATTAGAGTAACACAGTAGTAGATCTAACCATTTTGGTCATTTTACTATCTTTAATCAGCTTTTTTTAAGTTTAGAAGATTATATCTGCACGTAAGCAGTGACTTTCAATGTATGAGGTCAAACACAATATTTAAATGTGGAGACAAATTCTAATGCTCTCAAATCAGACAAAAATAAGTGTTAGACTTAATTGAAATGTCCTCACAGTAATCAAAGTATCCGAAAGCGATGGCAAGGATAGCCATTTTATGTTTCATCAGTCTTGCTTTACTTTTCATTTTCACTGAATGATTTCTAGTCTGAGTTTTAACTCTGACAACAGTCGTCATGGACCTTGCTTTGTGCACTAGAACGCAGTCATGTTGGAACTGAAGGAGCCTTCTCCAAACTGTTCCCACAGATTTTGAAGTATAACACTGTCTAAAATATCAAGGTATGGTAAAGCACTTTGTTTCTTTCACTGGAACTAAGGGGTTGAGTCAAACTCCTGAAAAACAGCTTCGCACCACGATCCTCCCTGCACCAAACTTTACCCTTGACACAAAGCAGTCTAACAAGTGCAGTTCTTCTCAAAAACAGACAAAGCTAGACTCGTTAATTAGATTTCCGTCAGAGAGGCACAATTCATCACTCCAGAGAGCACGTTTCCACTGCTCAAGAGTGCACTTGATAAGGTTTGATACAGCTGCTTGGCAGTGGAAAACATTCCAGTGAAGCTCTATACACACAGTTTGTTCTGTGGCACTAGAGACCTTCATTTTTTTTTTTCCCGAAAGTAAGCTGACAGGAAATGGGGAGAACTGAGAGGAAAAGCATGCAGCAAACGTCAACGGGCTGGAACTCAAGCTATGTCGAGCCACCTGGGTCCCGCGCTCTACCTCAGCACCACCGCCTCGCCTCTCTACACGCTGTTCTTTAGCTAATATAAAGGACATATGAAAAATGGTTTTCTCTCAGCATCCACTTACCCCACTCTGATTCCCAAGCACTTCCACTTTTTACAATACCACTACCAGTACTGTGGAATTTTAGGTAGAGATGTGAATAAATTACCTTACAGCTTACCTTATAACTTATTACATAGATGGGGTCCTATCCTGGTATCAGGCTTGAATTCACGGAGCCACTGAGCATGGACTATTCTTTAACAAATGTTTTTAAAAGTAGTCCACATGCATAGGAGCTGGATTTTATACAGCCTGCAATGGTTAACTTTTACTTTCTAGGACTTAAAAACCTTATCATATGTAGTTTAGAAAAATTTAGATATTTAGATAAAAGTCTTACTATTTAAGCTTTCTCATGAGGCATGGGAAGCACCAATAGGCATTAAAACTCACACTCTCATTAGATATTACACTATATAATTATTATATATTCTGAACAAGCCAGAAAGAAACATGGAATCTGACTACTAAAAGAGGATCCCTAAAGGGTTGGAGACCGAATGGTCAGGTTTCTTTAGATGAGAAAGACCATTTATCATCTAAATGGGGCGATGGTCATGGCAGTGGCAGGAGTTTGTAGTGTAACCGGTGGGTTGCCGGTTCCAAACCCCACTCTGTCTGTCTCAGTCGTTGTGTCCTTGGGCAAGACACTTCACCTGCCTTGCCTGCTGATGGTGGTCAGAGGGCTCGGTGGCGCCAATTATATGGCAGCCTCACTTCTGTCTGTCTGCCACAGAGCAGCTGTGGCTACAACGTATGAATGGGTGAATGACTGATTGTAGTGTAAAGCGCTTTGGGGTCTCTGAAGACTTGATAAAGCGATATACAAGTGCAGGCCATTTACCACAAAGACCATTTAGATTATTTGTGTATGTGTGTGGGTGGGTGGAAGCACAGGAGCAAAACCAAACGGCCCAAAGAGGCACAGGGCACAGGGGTTAGACGTACGGCGGCCTGACACCCACACAAACCCCCAGCACCAAGCAGAAGAACCAAATATTAAGGAATCTGGAAATGTATCTTGCTGAGATATTAAATAATTATTTCAATCAAATTTTAAACCACTTGATCCAGGCTTGGTCCAATTAGGCACAAAATTTTGTCTGTGCGTTGCTGGTTAATCAGTCATAGTCCATCTGTTTGGCTCCCTTTGCTATCTTGTCATCACTCTAAACACTCTGTTGCTCGCTGACTTAGCTCTCATCCACACACAAGACCACATCCACATTAGATAGTTATTAGTAAAAATAGATTCTAGTATTTCTTCAAAACCTGTTTTACTTTTCACATAGAGAAAGAAGTATGTGAAAAGACACAGTAAGATATCACTGTCTGTAGTCAATGTACTTCTTCAAGGTCAACTGTAGGCATTTGGAGGACACATGGATTAGAAGCTTAACCATTAAGGTTAGACAGCAATATTTCAACATGTATTCATAAGCTTTTAGCATGGCAAAATGTTGTATATATTTTGTCAGATTAAAAATAGTCATTGCATTTGGGCAAACTCAGGAGTCCAGTCTGAATAATTAAGATATTTCCGTTAAATCTAATGTCACCTAAAGACTCTTTTAACGTTCTTGCAAATATTTGGATGGCTGCATTTGTCAATGCACAAGTTTGTTCAAGGTCAGTTCTTGTTCTGTTCTTTTATTTATTTCATTTGTTTTTTTTTATGAACAGCTGTTTCTGTTGTATATACAGACATAGAATTTTAAAAAAAGCAGTTTTTCTGCTCCTCAACTCATTTGCTACAACTTTACCACAAACCTTCTAACGTAAAGGTTAATAATTTGGTAAAAAATATACATTGCCCCCAAACTTAAGCACACAAACAAAAACCACAGAGAAACTTTTTTGAGGAGCCACACTGCCATCTGATGGTAAGAAATATGGTGGCTTACAAACATTTAAAAGCAGCAGGAATGCCACTTGAAACAGTTTTTTTTTATTGTTGTTGACAGCACTGCTGTGGCTCTGTGATTTACGTCTCTTTTATCTAGATATACATGCAGTTTCTCTCTGTTAGTGTGTGAAGATGGGATTTTTGGCTGCTGCTTTCAGATCCCTTTCAGTTTTCATCAGATGAGGTTTTCTTACTGAAAAGCCTAGATTTTCATTTCCAAGCATAACTATGAAATCCATTTTTAACAGCATTTATATTTTTACTTTTACATTTCTGATTTAGAATGTTTTGTTTATAATAACCCAATCAAAACCTAAGGTAAAGTGGACTGGTGGCACTTTAACTCTGTACTTTCTTTGTCTTGGTAAACATGCATGTGAAACAAGGGAAGATTACATAACAGGAAAAGTTAAATAATTTCCCTAACTAGAGCTAGCATGTTTAAAAACAGGGTTTTAGAAAGCATGGTAAGCACATTGATGCAGACTATTGCATTGCACCAAACAGAAAACTAATAAACAAAATTCAAATCAATAAAGATGGACAAAAATCTGTCCATAAGGATCTGTCCAATGCATTAACAAAACCTGAAGGGAGAGCGATGAAAAGGTGGAGAAATAAAACCATTTTTTACATCATAATGAGAAATCACTCAAATATTAAAAAAGAACTTGAGGTATTGCATGTAAAACTGTGTACTGTTCAGATAACATCTTAACAGTGAAGCTTAAAAATGTTTATTAAGGCTTGAAACTATTATGAGCGATTACAGATATTAGCTGCTATAGAGAGATAGGGGAGCATTGGAACAAGAGCAAAAGATAAATTAATGCACCGATTATGCTTATTCTAATCCTCAGGTTGAAGTATTAAGATCTGGGGTTGCTTCAGACGGCCTAGTCCGACTGGGTCCTGAGGACCAGAGTTGACTATCAACTGGTTTCTTACAAGATCCAAGTATCAGATTGACCATTTTCAGATTAGTAGAGAGTGGTTTTTAAAACAGGTGCAGCTTATCAAAATGACTTCACAGCTAAAGCTCTAAACTAATTTAAAGGTGCTCTGATAAAAGAAGGAGAGATTGCTGCAAACAGGAATCCAAGATGAACGCATGTCTAGTGTCTCTATTTATGGTGTCTGTGCTTGCATATTTTTAGTAGTTTTTATTTTTTAACAGTTCTACTTTTACTTTAGTTTAACTTTTATATCAAGCTCAGTGGTTTTGGGAATATTTTTATCTATGCCTGCTCTATCTACTCTACTCCGTAGCCTGAGGGAGGCCCAATTTACCTACCCTGCTTCATTGCTTGTGAATCATATCACTTAGAAACTGAATGTGCAAGACATTTGCTCTTCAACACACTTAAAGGACCTGGCTTCAGGATTCAGACTGTCTCCGCTTGGTATAACTGAGGTTCATAGGAACATACAGCAGTTAGATCCTTTCAAATCTGCTGATCTTGAGCCTTTTTTTCTGTGATCAGCTGCAGATTTCATAGCAGAACCTCTATGTTGCATACGGTGAGGAAAATAAGTATTTGAACACCCTGCGACTTTGCAAGTTTTCCCACTTAGAAATCATGGAGAGGTCTGTAATTTTCATCTTAGGTGCATGTCCACTGTGAGAGACATAATCTAAAAAAAAAAAATCTGGAAATCACAATGTATGATTTTTTAATAATTTATTTGTGTGTTACTTCTACAAATAAGTATTTTAACACCTGTGAAAATCAATGTTAATATTTAATACACTAGCCTTTGTTTGCAGTTACAGAGGTCAAACGTTTCCTGTAGTTTTTCACCAGTTTGCACAAACTGCAGCAGGGATTTTGACTCATTCCTCCACACAGATCTTCTCCAGATCAGCCAGGTTTCTGGGCTGTCACTGAGAAACACGGAGTTTGAGATTTTCTCTAGGGTTTAGGTCTGGAGACTGGCTAGGCCACTCCAGAACCTTGATATGCTTTTTACGGAGCCACTCCTTGGTTGTCCTGGCTGTGTGCTTTGGGTCATTGTCATGTTGGAAGACCCAGCCATGACCCATCATCAATGCTCTAACTGCGGGAAGGAGGTTGTTCCCCAAAATCTCGCAATACATGGCCCCGGTCATCCTCTCCTTAATACAGTGCGGTCGTCCTGTCCCATTGGCAGAAAAACACTCCCAAAGCATGATGCTTCCACCCTTATGCTTCACAGCAGGGATGGTGTTTTTGGGATGGTACTCATCATTCTTCGTCCTCCAAACACGGCAAGTGGAATTAAGACCAAAAAGTTCTACTTTGATCTCATCTGACCACAGAACTTTGTCCCAAGATTCCTCTGGATCATCCAAATGATCTTGGGCAAACTTCAGAGGGGCCTGGACGTGTGCTGATTTAAGCAAGGGAACCTTCCGTGCCATGCATGACTTTAAACCATGACGTCTTAGTGTATTACCCACAGTAACCTTGGAAACAGTGGTGCCAGCTCTCTTCAGGTCATTGACCAGCTCCTCCCGTGTAGTTCTGGGCTGATTCTTCACCTTTCTTAGGATCATTGATACGCCACGAGGTGAGATCTTGTATGGAGCCCCAGTCCGAGGGAGATTGACAGTCATGTTTTGCTTCTTCCATTTTCTAAAAATTGCTCCATAGCCTTTCCAACCTTGTGGAGGTCTACAATTTTGTCTCTGGTGTCTTTTGACAGCTCTTTGGTCTTAGCCATGTTAGTAGTTAGAGTCTTACTTATTGTGTGGGGTGGACAGGTGCCTTTATGCAGCTAACGACCTCAAACAGGTGCTTCTAATTTAGAATAATAAGGCGAGTGGAGGTGGACTTTTTAGAGGCAGACTAACAGGTCTTTGAGGGCCAGAATTTTTGCTGATTGGCAAGTGTTCAAATACTTATTTGCAGAAGTCACACACAAATAAATTATTAAAAAATCATACATTGTGATTTCCGGATTTTATTTCTGATTATGTCTCTCACAGTAGACATGCACCTAAGATGAAAATTTCAGAGCCCTCCATGATTTCTAAGTGGGAGAACTTGCACAGTCGCAGGGTGTTCAAATACTTATTTTCCTCACTATATTTAACCTAACTCTTTCTGAAAATAAGATTCCCTGTATATGGAAGTCTGGCAACGTTTTTCCTCTACCGAAAGGTGGTAATCCGTCTGTAGTCAACAACAATAGACTGATCTCTAAATTGTGTGTACTTTCAAAAGTACTTGAAAAATTGGTTGGCGATCAACTCAAAATGTTCTTCGATTTAACTGGTCTGCTTTCACTGCACAATTTAGGTTTATGTAAAAAGCACAGAATGATAGCTGATGCTCTTAAAATGGTTAATGACATTATTGATGCCCTACATGCCCGAAAATATTGTGCAGCTCTTTATTGATTTAACAAAGGCGTTTGACACTGTTGATCATGTCATTCTGATGTATACACTCCACAGGATTTGATCATCTGACCAGGCTGTAAGCTGGTTTTCAAACTTTTTATGAGGTAAAAACGAAGTGTGTCCAAGCTGTTGGGTCCTTTTCTTTTTTCCTTCCTGTCTTAAAAAGAGTGTCTCAAGGTTCCAAACTAGGGCCATTGTTCACAATTTATATGAACAACCTGGGTGATAACCTGCCTGATGCTGTGTACCATCTTTATGTCGATGAAGCAGTTAAGTATTGTTCATTTTCTTCAGTCTCTCAATCACTTAAACCTCTGCAGTCTTCATTTGACTCTGTTCAGGCCAGTCTGATTCGGTTTAAGCTGGTTTTTAATGCAGACAAATCAAAAGCTGTGGAATTTTCAAATGGGAAGTAGGTCCCACCTCTTCTCCCCAGGCTGTCAACTGCTCAAGGGGTTGCAATTGAAATTTGTCAGATGCAAGAAATATTTAGGTATTCTGATTGATGAGAATTTATCTTTTAAACCTCATATTGATTAACTGGTTGTTAAGCTGAAACCTAAATAGAAACCTAAATAGAACACCTTTGGGATGTGGTGGAACGGGAGATTCGCATCATGGATGTGCAGCCGACAAATCTGCAGCATCTTTATGATGCTATCAAGTCCATATGGACCAAACTCTGAGGAATGTTTCCAGTACCTTGTTGAATCTATGCCACGAAGGATTAAGGCAGTTCTGAAGGCAAAAGGGGGTCCAATCCAGTTCTAGCAAGGTGTACCTAATAAAGTGGCCAGTGAGTGTATATCTATCTATAGGTCTATATACTGTATACATATATATATATATATATATATATATATATATATATATATATATATAATATACACTGCTCAAAAAAATAAAAGGAACACTCAAATAACACATCCTAAATCTGAAACCTGACTGCCTATAAGAGCCCCCCCAACCATCCTGAACAGAATCCTCGCCTGGCCAACCGTCTGAATGGCATCTACTGCAGACATGACAGGAAGCCATTCACACCTCAAACCATCTCCTCCACATCCCATTCAGGAATAAATTCGACCCGTAAAACAACCAACCCCCTACCTCCATATCCTCTGCCTGCATTAAAGATCTCTGAGGAAGACGTAAATAGGCTCTTTCAGCGCATTAAAACAAAGAAAGCTGGAGGACCTGATAACGTCTCCCCATCATGCCTGAAAGCCTGTGCACATCAACTCGCTCCGATCTTCACCCGGATCTTCAACAAGTCACTGGAGAAGTGTGAGGTCCCCCTCTGCTTCAAACCATCCACCATCATCCCAGTACCCAAGAAACCCACCATCCTAGGATTAAATGACTACAGGCCTGTAGCCCTGACGTCTGTGGTCATGAAATCCATTGAGCGGCTGCTGTTGAAGCACCTGAAAGACATCACAGGCCCTCTACTGGACGCCCTGCAGTCTGCTTACCGAGCAAACAGGTCGGCAGATGATGCTGTTAACTTAGGTCTACACTTCATCCTGCAACACCTCGACCGTCCAGGGACCTACACCAGGATCCTGTTTGTAGACTTCAGCTCGGCCTTCAACACCATCACACCAGACATCCTCCACCAGAAGCTCACCCAGCTCAACGTCCCAGCCTCCACCTGTCAGTGGATCAACAGCTTCCTGACAGACCAACAGCAGCAGGTGAGACTGGGAAGGATCTTCTCCCGAACCAGATCAGTAAGTACTGGTGCCCCCCAGGGGTGTGTTCTATACCCACTCCTCTTCTCCCTGTACACAAATGACTGCACCTCAGCAGACTCGTCCATGAAACTCCTGAAGTTTGCAGACGACACCACTGTCATTGGTCTGATCCAGGACGATGACGGTGATGAGTCTGCATACAGACAGGAGGTGGATCGGCTGGTACACTGCTGTTATCAGAACTGCCTGGAACCCAACCCACTCAAGTGTGGAAATGGTGGTGGACTTTCAGAAAAAACACCATCCCCATACATCCCCCTCACCATCCTCAACAACACTGTGTCAGCTGTGGACCACTTCAGATTCCTAGGAACCACCATCTCCGAGGACTTGAGATGGTCTTCACACATAGACACTGTTCGAAAGAAGGCCCAGCAGAGACTGTACTTCCTGAGGCAACTCAAGAAGTTCAACCTTCCACAGGAGCTGCTGGTCATCTTCTACACTGCCATCATTCAGTCTGTCCTGTCTTCATCCATCTCAGTGTGGTTTGGCTCATCCACAAAACAGGACAGGTCCAGACTGCAACGAATAATCAGGACTGGAGAGAGAATCATCAGGGCTGACCTTCCCTCCATCCAGGACTTATACAGGTCTAGGGTCAGGAAAAGAGCTGCTAAAATCTCTGCAGACCCCACACACCCTGCACACAAACTGTTCAGAATTTTATCCTCAGGCCTTCGCTACAGATTACTGCTTACTAAAACCAGGCACCACAGAGACAGTTTCTTCCCCCAGGCTGTTTCTCTGATGAACATTTAATAGAGTACCAAACAACCTCATAATGAAGTCGCAATTTCACCTTGTATGTGTGTATACTGTATATATGTATTTAAGGACATAAAGATATATGCAGAATATATCTTATAATGCAAAAACAAAAACAACGAAAAAAAAAAAAGAAACTCAGAGAGCAAAGTGTACCGGAGTCAAATTCCTTGTTTGTTGTATGTACGAACTTGGCAATAAAGCTGATTCTAATCCGGATTCTGAGTGAATGAAATATTCTCATTGAATACTTTGTTCTGTACAAAGTTGAATGTGCGGACAACAAAATCACACAAAAATCATCAATGGAAATCAAATTTATTAACCAATAGAGGCCTGGATTTGGAGTCACACACAAAATCAAAGTGGAAAAACACACTACAGGCTGATCCAACTTTGATGTAATGTCCTTAAAACAAGTCAAAATGAGGCTCAGTATTGTGTGTGGCCTCCATGTGCCTGTATGACCTCCCTACAACGCCTGGGCATGCTCCCAGACCTGGACTAAAGCATCCGCCAACTCCTGGACAGTCTGTGGTACAAAATACGACATTGGTGGATGGAGCGAGACATGATGTCCCAGATGTGCTCAATCAGATTCAGGTCTGGGGAACGGGTGGGCCAGTCCATAGCTTCAATGTCTTCATCTTGCAGGAACTGCTGACACACTCCAGCCACATGAGGTCTAGCATTGTCCTGCATTAGGAGGAACCCAGGGCCAACCGCACCAGCATATGGTCTCACAAGGGGTCTGAGGATCTCATCTCAGTACCTAATGGCAGTCAGGCTACATACATATACATATACATATACATATATGTATATATTCTGGGCAAGAATGGTTCGGTAGTCCTTGGCAGTGACGCGCCCATCTAGTACAAGTATTGGGCCAAGGGAATGCCATGATATGGCAGCCCAAACCATCACTGATCCACCCCCATGCTTCACTCTGGGCATGCAACAGTCTGGGTGGTACACTTCTTTGGGGCTTCTCCACACCGTAACTCTCCCGGATGTGGGGAAAACAGTAAAGGTGGACTCATCAGAGAACAATACATGTTTCACATTGTCCACAGCCCAAGATTTGCGCTCCTTGCACCATTGAAACTGACGTTTGGCACTGGCATGAGTGACCAAAGGTTTGACTATAGCAGCCTGGTCGTGTATATTGACCCTCTGGAGCTCCCAACGGACAGTTCTGGTGGAAACAGGAGAGTTGAGGTGCACATTTAATTCTGCCGTGATTTGGGCAGCCGTGGTTTTATGTTTTTTGGATACAATCCGGGTTAGCACCCAAACATCCCTTTCAGACAGCTTCCTCTTGCGTCCACAGTTAATCCTGTTGGATGTGGTTCGTCCTTCTTGGTGGTATGCTGACATTACCCTGGATACCGTGGCTCTTGATACATCACAACGACTTGCTGTCTTGGTCACAGATGCGCCAGCAAGACGTGCACCAACAATTTGTCCTCTTTTGAACTCTGGTATGTCACCCATAATGTTGTGCGCATTTCAATATTTTGAGCAAAACTGTGCTCTTACCCTGCTAATTGAACCTTCACATTCTGCTCTTACAGGTGCAATGTGCAATCAATGAAGACTGGCTACCAGGCTGGTCCAATTTAGCCATGAAACCTCCCACACTAAAATGACAGGTGTTTCAGTTTCATTGTCCAACCCCTGTATATAGATATCTATGTATATATAAAATATTTTGCCTTCTGTCAACCCCCCCCAATCCCCAAGACTTCTTTGTAAGGCAGTATATATTACAAAAAGCACTGTTGTTGTACAATGATGCCACTGAAGAAAAGTTGGATGCAGCTTAATTTTATTTGGAGTGTCAAAAATGATTATCAATGAACGGTTTGTTTCATCAAAAAGGCTTGCAAAGCAGAGAAACTTGAACTTCGGTCAGTTTTTGGAAGAAAGAAGAAAAAAACTAAGTAAAAATAGAACAGATGAACAATGAAGAAAACTCTGACAGATGATGATGGAGTTCCCTTTCAATTTTATCAAAAACAAAAGCAATGTTTTTCCCAAAACTGCCTAGTTCAACAATTTGTATCCGTATCTAGCAATTCAATTTCCACAGCATCTACAGCACACAATCTCAGTGCAAAGACAGACCATCTGACAGTTCCACTACAAATACAGAGCTCTCCTAAAGTCCTGCATATCACAGAAAAGTATCTGAACAATCAATACCATCAAAATATACAAAAACACAGAACGACAAAATGACCGGCCGCAATATTGATGATCTAAAACTGTGATGAGATCCTTTATAGTCTGATTCCGTAATTTTTTTTTCTCAATTTCTTCTTCTTTGGAAACTTGCAAATCGTTATCCAGGATCAACACATTACTTATTACAAATTTCCTCACTTCCAGACTGAAATTTCTAGATTTATTTCTAAAGTTTTTAATACATTTCTACATAACTACTTGAACCTGCTTGAATAGTAGTCAGGTTTTATTGTGTGTAGGGTCCATAATGATGTTTGGAGTCTGGCATGGGGCAAATGCTCTTGAAGGATCTAGACTAACTTCAGCTATGTTTTAAAATCTAAACTTTTTGGACATGCCCAATAAAGTTAATATCCTAAACAGATGGCAGATTTTTAAAAGCTGTTTGGAATAATTGGTGCCTTTATTTTATTTCTATAAATTTCTAAAAAATATATACGTTTTATATAAGACTTAATATTTTAAACCCAGTTTAGGAACCACGGGTCCAGTTTAATCTGAATTTAAAGCTGTCTAGAGACCAAACAGGGAGTAAAATAGTAGGTCTTCAGTAGATTTCTGACTGAGTATGCATTAGGTCATTAACTGAAGCCAAAATACACACTGGTAACATGTCAAATGTGTGATTTGGCAAGTCAAATGTAAAGCATGGAAATTTAATACAGATCAATGTAAAGACATTTGGAAAATGTAAAAAAAAAAAAAACAAGAACAAAAAAACATTAGCAAATCCATACTTTTTGAACATACTTTTGTCAAGTCGTCTTTGAAAGTAACATTAAGAGGAACGTTTTCACAGATCTCTTGAGTTGCCTTTGAGTGTAACTGGCACTCCGTATTATGTAACCACACTGTTTTTAACATGTGAAACAAAAGCTTCAACAGCAACATGTTGATAAAGGTAACAGGAAAGTGAATCTAAAGAAAGTACCTCTCTGGACGTGAATCTGTCTTTAAATAACATTTCAGAAAGAAATTTAGTCACATGTGAATAAATAACTAATTTTGAGGACTGACATGCCTGGTTAACACCAGAGCAACCTCTGTGTTTTTTAGACTAATAAACAGCAAATCATTAATAAGCACAAACACATAAACACATATGCCTTGTATCTCTAATATGCACAGTAGCCCTTGTAAAACAACATTCATTAGCAAATGACCCCCTTTTGGTTGTCTAAATAAGGAATTATGGAAATAACAAAACAGCTTTGACCTGGACTCAAAATAATTTGGACTTTACACTGTACACAAACAACAGAAATCAAATCGTAAAATATTTAAAGTCAATATGTCCAAAATGGTATTTCCAAAAGCACATTGCTGAACATATTTACATCATAGTTACAACTTTACACAGGAGTGGACTAAAAAAAAAGAGTGGAGGCAATAAAAGTAGAGCAAAACATGTGGATCAGAGCTGAAGTTGGAGAAACTAAATAAAGAGATCAGTGGCTCCAGTGTTGGCTGCCTGCTCTCACCTATTGTAAGACACATTGGGTGATCTAAACCTGCACTGGTTTTCAGTACATCCTTTTCTGCACACAGTGGAAAGGTTTCTTACTACATTCACTGACTAATGCCAAAGCAGTTTGGCATTTTAAGCTATCAACATCTCACCCGACTACGATCAGCATGGCAAAATGCTTTAGTTACAGGAGTGATAAGGATTTATTTAACGCAACTGCATCTCACAGTTCCTCACTGCTGCGGAGCGTCACACGGCTTTGTCTTCATACACAAACAGGCTGTTCTGACACAGTGATGTCGACGTTAATCTTAACTCGGATTTATCGAGAGAACATTTTAACATTTCATAGCTTAAATGGTTGGGTGCCTGAGATGTAGCAGGGACTAAGGGAGGTTAGTGTCATTCTTTGAAGCACGATTGTCTAATAAAGCACAAGGTTTAGATGAGAACTGCGGAGGAGGTTTGGTCGACAGCATAAAACACAAGGCGTGAGTTGAGTCTGACAACAATAAGTCAGACAGACAATCAGAACCACCCTGAGCTATCAAGTAAAATTGACAGGACTCATCTCAGAAACTTTTCATCCAGCAAGAGCCGTTGATTAGTGCTCTGGTCTGGATATTGGGAGTTAAGGGACAGAGTCCAAAAATAGTGCAAACACTGCTGCTGTCGTGAAGATGCGCCACACCTGCTTGTTAACAGGGTGAATTACGGTTGAATTAACCTTCCTAAAGCCATTTTCCAAAAGATTTCAAGTTGCTCTCCATCCACCGTTTGTTCAGCCTGATGGTTTCCAGAGCCTCCTGCACGCTCCTCATTTGAGAGCCACGCTGCTTCAGGCTAGAGAAGAAAGCCTGAACCTGAACAAGACAGAAAGTGATGAAAGAAGTCGCTCCTAATTCCTCATAACACGTTTACAGACTTTAATATCCTTTGAACTTATTCACTTTTTGTCACATTACAACCTTAGTGTATTTTATTGGGCATTTATGATTGTCCACACTACAAGCAGTGCATAATTATGTCTCATAAATGGCTTTTAAAAAAAATCTAACAAATAAAAACCCCGAAAAGTGTGTGAATCTGTATTTAGCCCCAAAAAGTAAGCGCTTTGTAGATCCACCTTTTTTTAGATGTCTTTCCCAACTTTGCACATCTACAGACATTTCTACAAATTCTTCGTTGTAAGATAACTCAAGCACAGTCAGATTATAACGAGCCATTAACTGCCACAAATTCCCTACTTCATATCTGGACTAGGCCATTATAACACATGGGTATGTTTTGATCTAAACTATTTCATTGTCGCTCTGGCTCTAGGTTTAATCTCATTGTTCTGCTGGGAGGTGAACCTCTGCACCAGTCTCAAGTCTTTTGCAGGCCCCATTAGGCCGTCTTCCAGGATTGACCGTATTTAGCTCCACCCAGCTTTCCATCAACTCCTGCCAACTTCCCTGACCTCACTGAAGAAAAACATCCCCAGTGCATGATGCTGCCACCACAATGTGCTTCACTAAAGGAATAGTGTGTTCAGGGTGAAACCTCTGAGGTTTTCACAGAACAGCTGGAGTTATACTGAGAATAAATTATACTCAGATGGAGTGTATTAACCTCTTAAGCCTCAAGGGGTTTTGTGAAGTTTGTGCTCGAAATAACACACCCAAATCTAATTGAGTTTTTCTCAGAAATTACAAACCTAATGTTAATAATTATATTTTTTAATCGGGAGTGACAATTCTGGTCTTTCTTTGCTGCTGGTTGAGTAAATCTTAGGTGGATTGAGATCTCTGCTTTCAGCAGACATGGTGTTTGTGTGCGTAGAAGCCGTGTGTTGAACAGCTGGGACCCAGTTTTCCAGTGATGCCATTTTGCGGAGTTTGTTTACTTACTGATTCAACTGCTTGTAGTTTCAACTGTGTTTGGTGTTCGTATAAATGGTTTATATCAGCTTTTAGCCAAGATTCAAACGCTTCTATGGATACCACATATATTTATGTTTAACTAAGGAAACTAACAGTAATAAAAGTAGAAAAATAAAAAAGTCAAATTCTTCCCTCAGTTTGGGAGGCTGGGGGTCAAGGCAACTGGTTTCTTTTGGGTCGTCAGAGAAGAGGGGGTTTCTTTCAGTTTACATTTATGTGCTACTTTGTGTTGGTCAATCATATAAAATAATCATGCATATTTCTGTAATACAGTATATACATACTTGATCAAGGTGTGCCTGTGTGGAGAACTGGGAGGTAGTGGATTTGACGATGGTCTGGATGGCAAAGGAGCCCACAGGAAACCTACAGGCAGAAGCATAGACAGCTCTAATGACACTCAGAAGTACTGATCGTTTAATTATCAGGTAAATTGATCCTAATATGTATTTTAAGAAATGGATTTGATGAGACTTACTTCTCTATGAGGCGGTCCCAGTTTACTTGTATAAAATCCCAAGCAAACAAATAGCCAGCAAAACCGTTACACACGGTGTTGATGATCAGAGGCAGCTCCTGTGTCTGGATGATATCCCCATTCAGACCTGCCTTGAGAATCCTGCACAGATCAACATAAAGAGCTCAAATACTGCTCATAATGCACTCCTAATCGAGACCACAATGCAACAAGAGTAAAATGTTTGTAGTAAGAAGGAAGACATTGTGAGAGGAAAAAAAATAAACAGAAAATGTAATCTTGTACAGTGTATGTCAACCGTATGTCGGTAAATTGGTTAATGAGTTTCTTAATGTATGAGTATGTAATCAATGCATTATAAATGTATGCAGCTATGAAACTAATCATATTTACAGCAACTTGTAAAGTATTTATAACTTTTTAAGGGTGGTGTGCACCGTTTTCCACCACAAATAATGTTTTGCACTTAGGACAAACTGTTTAGTTTTGGTTTTAATCTGATCAGAACACCCTCTTCCCCCCGTTTGCTGTGTTTCCATAGCTTGGGGCAAACTACAAACGAGACCTCTTGAGGCTTTATTTCAACACTCTTCTCATCACTCTTCAGTAAAGGCCAGATTTCTGGAATGCATGACTAAAAGTTGTCATGTGAACAGATTCATTCTCTGCAGCTTCTCCAGAGTTACCAGTTAGACTAAATTACACACAGTTCGAGTCCATTTACAGTTTCTTCGACTTCGAATTTTATTTAGGGGCATCAGAGCAAAATTTATATCACCAAAAACAGTTGAAAAACATACTTCATTTCTTGTACACTTCCAGAATTATGCACTACTTTGTGTTGGTCTGTCACATGAAATCCCAAAAAATACAGTGAGATCTGAGTTTTTTATGTTTGTAACACAAAATTCGCAATACTTTAAAGGGCATCAGTTAACTTCAATGCAGAAAAATACCCGTTTAACACAAAGAGACCCTTACCATGCAATACGACGTGGGTCTTGAGTGGATGCCAGGCCTTTTAGCATCTTTCGCTTCTCAGCATCATAGGTGGTAGCTGTGTACAAGTCGAGCAAGGTTTTCCAATCGTCTTCGGACTGGGCTGCCACTGTAAAGACAGCTTGCTGCAAATCACCTGGAATCCTGCAGAAATAAATATAAAAATACAAATGTAAGAATGTATTCAGTTCAGGGTTTCTGCTTTAGGCTTTATCCTAACACACATTTACATTCTGTCAACTCTTAGATTGTTTCTGTCTGTTAAAAGATGTTTAGGTTATATTGTTCATTTGAAGTCCATGCAGTTCTTGAGTTCCTCGCTTACTTGATGGTGAAATTGGAGTCATGGTACTTTTTGAACAGAGATTTGGCTTGGGCAGTGCAGCTTTCTTCATTTAGGATACAGGCTGTCGAAACGAGGGCTGAGCGCAGCTCCTGTTTTGATAGACTTTGTTCCTCTCCCCAGGATTGACTTTTCATCAGAGAACCAAAATGATTCAGAATGTAAGCCTTTAAAAAAAGAAAAGAAAATCCTGGATACATTATCGATGAAACTTTTCTCCAGTCAAAAGTAGGAAAACAAAAGTGAGAATATAGTTTAAAACCTCATGAATTGTTAATGCTTTTAAATTCAGGACTTACAGACAATTGGAAAAGAATCATTTTAATGTTTTAGATGAAATCTAAACAAATACTAAGGTTTTAAAACATTTATAAGTAAAGTACCTTCATTCGAGCTGCCAAGCCAGACTCCTGTCTTTTATCGAGCAGTCTGTAGATACTGTTGAGCTGCAGAAGAGCTTCTGTCACAGGAGAAGGCTCTGTTTCACCAGACATGGAGTTCAACAGGTGGAGGACTTGTTGAAAAGGTACACGTCCTAGTCTAATGACCAAGGCAGTGAGAAAAGGTGGAAGATTAAAGTGAAATATTGGAGAAAAAATGCTTTTTGTTTTCACAGAATAAAGATGTATCTCAGCAACGTAGAAGATAACTGAAAAATTAATGTATTTAAGTAACTCAATTTAAATCTGTTTGTATCCAGGCCTGTTAGGTTAATTGGTCACTCTAAATTGCCCTTAGATGTATGAATGAGTGTGTGCATGGTTTTTTGTGTGTTGCCCTGCGATAGACTGGCGACCTGTCCAGGGTGTACCCCGCCTCTCGCCCATAGACTGCTGGAGATAGGCACCAGCTCCCCCGCGACCCACTATGGAATAAGCAATAGAAAATGACTGACTGTATCCAGGCATATTAATGGAAAGTTGAGTGGAAGGAAAAAGTGTGGTAGTAAAACGTGCATGAGCAGCAGAGATAACCGAAGTCTCCAGAAGCTTATGAAGCAAAGTTCATTCAAGAGCCCATCTGAGATTCACAAGGCGTAAACTGTATCTGAGTGAGAGGTTCAAGAACCTCGACATACGGAGGTATCCAGGACATGGTCAAACCGTTACAATTCTGTTGTTATACAACTCCTGAACCAGAGATAACATCGAAAGTGTAATACCAGGGGTAAGGAGACTGTTGTTCAGGGGCCCAACATCCTCTTGTCAGATTAAAATTTAAGTTTGCATTTTGTTTGGAAATCAATACCTCCTTTAATGACCATGAAATCACTGTGCTTGACTGGTCAGTAGACTGGTCTGACCTTAAACCCCATACAGAATCGATGTGGTAGGAGATAATCCAGATGACCTGAAGGCTGCAATTAAAGCAACTTGGGCTTCCTTCCGGAGCCAAAGGCTGATCACCTCCATGTCATGATGCATTTATTCAGTAATCAGTTTAAATGAGCCCCTACCAAGTACTGAGTGCATATACTGTACAGTGCATTAACAGAGTTTTCAATAAGCTGATATTTCTGTATTAAATATTGCCCTTTATTGTTCTAATGAAATATTCTTGTGTTTTGAGAAACAACTTTGGGTTTTCATTAGCTGTAAGCCAGAATCATCAATATTTACAGAAATCAACGCCTGAGAACATATCACTCTGTGATGAATTCAAGTGATGCTAAATAATGAGTTTGACGTTTTGAATTCAATTATTCAACTAAATTCACTTTTGAATGATGTAATTTATTTTGGTGAACTAAAGTTAGAAAACAATGTTCAGATGTGTTGTGAGTACCTGGAGAGAGCAAAGATGTTATATATGAGCGAGGCCCGGTCTTCAGGTGTGAGAACGCCGATGTTTTCGGACAAAGCCTCAATAAGAGCATTCCAACCGTCATTTCCATAGTCAACAACGTAGAAGCCAGTATTCTTGTAGTTTAATTTTAGCCACTTTACACTTTCTGGCACCTTGAGATTTTCTAAAACACACAAATATTCGTCATTACGCACAGTGTCTTAAACACTGAGATATATTACGGCAGGGTTAAGCTTTGTACTGTACCTGTCTTGTACTTCAGAGTGTACATCTGTCTGCACTCCAGGGCCAAACTACAGCTGTCGTTCACGTATGTGATGGGAATATTCCACAGTCTGAAACAGAGATCGTAGCACAGTTGGGTTTTATGTTGAAATTCTCAGACTGATGAGCGTGGTGATGAAACCCACCTGGATTTTTGTGTGGTGTTGTCAGACGTGAGCAGGAAGGGTTCCTGGGAGAGGGTCACCTGATCTCCTTTGCGACTCACAGTGACCAATGGGAAGCCTTTCTGTGATGTCCATGAACTCATCATCTCGGAAATATTTTGAAGTGGTGTGGAAACCTCAACATGCAGACAGGAAAGAAAATAAGCAAGATGGTAGAAAGAGTCATTTGAAGTGTTACAGATAAACGATTAAGATTTTATTGAGGAAAAAAAATATTTAACATGAATGACATATAAACACAGGAAAAAAACAGCAAACCTTTAAACAGCAAAGTATATAAGCTCAAAAGAAACAACCCAGTTATCCTGAATAGTAAAGATAACAAAATAAGGTCATAATTAGGTGAAACAAAGTATTGCTTTTAGGCTGCATGAAAGAGTACTGATGATAAAAACCCATGGCTAGAGATGCACCGATCAGGTTTTTACGTGCCAGTGCCGATTTCCAGTTTTCTCAAAGGGCTGACCTGTTCATTCCGATTTAGTTTTTAAGCCCTAGAACACATTCAAACTCAGTTGTTTAAAAATTGTATTCTGAACTTTAACACTGACCATAAAAGACAAAGTGCTGCAGGCAAATTAACAGAAATACCCGTTTTAAATGTAGCAAAAAATATATTACTAAAGTATCAAAGTAAATACTCCTCATCTTTAGCTGCTTGTTTTAGTAAACCTGAAAACAAATTGCAATAACATACTACGTGTTTACAGACTAAAAAAGGAGTTTTCAGTTTTAATGAATTTACTAAACATGAAATCATTTCTTAAGTGTTTGACCTGCTTATAAAGGATAAGAGCCAATCGAGTGGACTAGTAATCAATGACCAACGGATTTGTGCACATTGATAACTTATGAAAACAATATTATAATAAATGCACACATATCAAACCTGGGTAAAGCACACACATACCAGTGTAAGGCTGTTCCAGAGGTCCTCAGTGTTTGTATTTGATCCACTATATGTTGTCAGATACCGAATAATGCCTTTTTTGAACTGCTGCTCCTGTGGCAAGGACGCATTCAGCATCAGGAGAATCGATGCACCCTGGAGAGCAGAACCACATGCATGCACAATTAGAACCAAGACGGATCATTAACTACAGCTATAGTATAATGTTAGGTCCAGTTGAGAAATTTTTTAGAGGTAAATAATCATATATGGGTGTTTAGCAGAAGGACACAGAATCTTTAGTAAACTAGGCAAGTTATAAACTATCTTAATATATCTTTATACTTCGCCTTTGAGAAATCATTAGAGCTGTCTTGATCAATAGTTCCCCAGGCTTTTAAACACCTTTTCAATCATATTTTAATCATTTTCTGAAATCTTTTTCTGAAATGTAATTTAACATAATTGCAAATTTTGTAGTGTGGACTTAAAATAGGAAATCAGACAAACGGGGAACAAAAGGAGAAGCATCAGGGGAAAACAAACTATCATCAGCAGATAAGGTAAAGGGTATGTATGCCAGAAATGTAACTAATAGCTCTTTGGTAATAACCTTGTTGGTGTTAAAATATGATTTTATGTGTCAAACTGTATTGTTTTTGAAATGTTTACAAATGAAACATAAGAGACGTTAACAAATCCTTTTTTTAACAGCCTGCTGGTAGATCTCACTCTTTACTCTTGATGAAGGTTGATGAAGATGTGGTGTGGAAGGAGTTTCCATTTTAAATGGAGAGTAAAAGATGACCTATCAGAGCGACTGGAGATCAGTAATCCCTGACCACGATAACATATATACAACCAGGGACCTAACACATAGAGCCTAAAATGCATAATATTATATTGATTCATTGACTTCATGCTTTTTTTCTGACATTTTTATGTCTCCACTGAAACATTTATCTCAAGACTTGGGCCGCTCACTCATAAAACTATAAATGTAATAAATAATATTTTTAAAGAGCAGTTCCTTTTATTTTTCTGGCAGAAAGCTTTTAATATTTACATGCTGAATTCCTCCTCCATGAAAGAATGTTTTTTCTGTTGTAAACCAACATTAAACTAATAAATAGGTTACAGGATGGAGGTGATGTTCTTCCTATAGTGTGATATTTATTCAGGTGATTTCTCGAGCCGATTGTACCTACTGTGTTAAACGTACTGTGAAATGTCTAATTTAAATCATGAATTACAATAAGAATTCAGTCATTCATCTTCTATATCACTTATTCCATAAGTATGGGTCAAGGGGGGGCTGGTGCATACCTCCAGCAGTCTATGGGCGAGAGGCAGGGTAGACCCTGGACAAGTCGCCAATCCATCGCAGGGCAACACAGAGACATACAGGACAAACAACCATGCACACACTCATTCACACCTAAGGGCAATTTAGAAAGACCAATTAACCTAACAGTGATGGACTGTGGGAGGAAGCCGGAGTACCGGTGAGAACCCATGGGAAGAACATGCAAACTCCATGCAGAAAGACCCCCAGCGGGGAGTCGAACCCACGACCTTCTTGCTGCAAGGACTGCGCCACCATGCAGCTTTGAAGCAGCGTTTTTTATATTTACTCAATGATGTGGCAGCGCTAACTGCAATAAAGCACTGTGTACACCAGCTAATGGTGGTCACCTTTTGGCTTTTTAAGGGTTAAAATCATCAGTGTTTTGCGTTACATTGAGCTCTATGAAGTAACACATTTGCTCTTCAATAAATCTCACATACCAAGTATGTTAAGCTACATAATTAAGCTTATCAAGATCACTGCAGCAAATGAATCTAATAAATTTAATTTTGGATGAATCTCAACTCCTTAATGGTGGAATAATAACATCATTCAGGTGGGTGAATACTGTATATCTGAAATGTTGAAAGACATCAGCACACCTGTAGATGTCTTGTTTTGCTGACAGCCCTCTGGCACGACTGTGTTGATCTGCATTTAAATAACGGGTAACTATGATCCGATTACTCAGGAAGGATTTTATGTCATGTGAGAATAGTCGTGATTTTCACAAGGTCTACTTTTGACGGAATCAGCCAGGACGCACGTTAATACCAACTCTAAACAGGGCCTGTTTATGCTTAACTGACTCATAGGTCAGAGTTAGAAGGCCTTACTAACAAAAAGTGTATATCTTGGAAAAAGTGTATTTCAGGAAAGTCTCCTTGGAAGCGAGATATAAAGCAATGAGGCATAGCCAAACATTGCATTGCATTGTATTTCTGTATTGCATATAACACTCAAAGAAGTACCTTTTCATAGGAGACAGAGTCAAACATTTCTTCAACTTGTTCAGGCGTATTAACCTCTGTCGACACGGGGTGGGAGGAGTTTAGTGCATCTTTGTCCATGGCTCTGAACCGCACAGACAGGAATAAATTACCCTGCAAAAAATGTAAAAACAATATTGGTTGCAAAAGTACACAAATGAATCTGCCAAGTAAAATGTTCCAACTTACAGTGTCAAGATTAGGCAATATTTCCTGCAGTGACATGTACTCCATGTAGGTGGCGAAGCCTTCGTTGAGCCAAAGGTCATTCCACCAGCTCATGGTTACCAGGTTTCCAAACCACTGCAACACAGAGATGGATCACCAAAATGAAAATAATCACAGTCTCTGCTCCTTTCACAGAAGTGTCAAATAACCAAATAAATAAAAACAACTACCTGATGAGCGAGCTCATGAGCTATTACAGAAGCTACTACTTGTTTTTCGAGATTTGAAGAATTGCTGTCCAGCAATAAGGTGGTCTCCCGAAAAGTAATAAGCCCCCAGTTCTCCATGGCTCCTGCCAGGAAGTCAGGAATGGCCACCAAATCTGACAAAAGAGAAATGAAGATAAATAAAATAATACCAAGAGGTGCAATAAGACACTCTTTGTGCATATGTGTGGTTCTGCTCACCTAGTTTCTTCAGGGGGTACTCAATCTCAAAGAATCTATTGTAAAACTGCAGCAGTTTGGAAGCTGTGGCCAAAGCGAAGCCAGTCTGTTCTTTCTTCTCTGGTATAGAATATACAGAGACCTAAAACCAACAGATGTGGATATACATCACAAATGTACTGAAATTGCACAACCAGCACAATGTTTTCAAACTAATTACTGACGATCCTGGCTTGAACTGACAGCAGAAAAAATGCTCATTTGTAAACCTACTGTTGTTCCTGTGGCATTGCTGCTGACAGAAGTGAAGTTAGCAACAACGAAGGCCACCAGATATGTGCTCATGTTGACATTGGTCTTCTCAAACTCATCCTGCATAAGGCCGTTGGAAAGAGGTGTGGTTTTGGCCTAAAAAAGAGAGTGCTGGAATTATATCAATACAAGCCCAACTTGCAGGTAAATAAAGGTGGTTTGAAAATCAGAAAGCAGGCAAATAAAAACAGTGTGCCGACATTAGGGGCTGCAAATCTCAGGTGGTTATAGTCCTTAGTATAACCCTAACCATAAAACTGCCAAGCTAACCCCATATAGATAGTGTTTAGATTATAGTTGGTTCAAGTCATCGACTGTATCATGGTATGAACGTAACATTTAAAACAAAGATGCATAACATGACCTAGATGCAAAACTGAATATAAAGTATTCCTACTGTGGCAAAAAGTATCATTTATTACAGTTCTCAAAAATTATTCACGTAGTTATAGATACCATACACAATTGAAACCAGATATTTACATGCCCAGCATAATCAGTCACACTTTATGAGCAGACTTAGGTCCATAATTACAGAGAGTGAAATGCACACACTCATTCACACCTTTATCTCAAGACTTTGACCGCTCTCTCATAAAACTATAAATGTAATAAAACAAATCAAACAAAGCCCCTTTTACTAGAACTGAACGGAAGCTCAACTTAAATCTGATGATATTTGCCTCAGTGTAAAGCTTACAACATTGTCTGTATGCATCATCATCGTTTATTGGATCAGTAATAAATAACCAAGGTATTTCACCTTTTTATAAACCTCAAGAACATTGCTGGACAGTTTAAACACAGGAACATTTTGCCCATTATGCTGGTTGGTCTACATTTCAAAATAACACGTTTCACAACATTGTACCTTATATCATATTGCACACCATAATCAGTACACATTAAGGAGCTGCTGTAAACCAGCCCTACTTGGGCTGAAGACCACCAGGTCATCTGCATACATAACATGGTTAATCTTATGTATGCAGCATCCATCCAGAGTTACAGGCTCTTAGCTGCATGGGCAGGCCATCATATAAATTAAATAAAACTGGGGGAAAAACCCCACCCTCTCTAACACCAAAGGAGGCAAAAATCCTGCTTCCCCATTAAACCTGCATCTTCTGATGAGCAGTAAGGGAGGACCCTCACAATATACCCAGGAAATCCCTGTCACTTTAATTTTCCAAAACGTTTTCTGTGGTTCATGTAGTCAAAAGCTTTGAAGAATCATACAAAAATTTTATTTTTCCTTATTAGTGTATATGTAAACACATATCTGTACCATGCTTTGGTTTGAAGCCAATTTGATTATTCAGGGAAGATATGTATACACATTTACTTTGGAACCTTTGATGAAATGGGTTCTTTCCAGGACGATCTAGCCTTATTCTACCCGACCATTTTATTAAATTGTCTACAGTATTGTGATCCAAACCACAGGCTTTATTATCAGGTCATTTATGAATGGCCTTGTATACTTCATGGGTCATTATTCTTATAGATTCATTGCCCATGTCAGAATCATCCACATATGTTTCACTTTTGAACCAGGCCTATAATATAATATAAAGGCATCTTCATTGAATACCAGCTAGTCTAATTTTACAATAGTTGTACTATTGGTGACTTGATTATTAATGTTGCTGGCAATTGCTCCACATCTATAGTAAGAGCAAAATGTACATGGTCTGACAAAGCTACTCGATAAGTCATGTTTTGCTGCATGCTTATCAGCTACACAGATGCAATGGCCCAGCCATTATGTACTGCACCAATGTTCAGACAAATAGCCTTTTTTTCTCACTGACATTAAATCAGACCCATGTATTCCTTTTTTAGGAAAGTTGGGGTTTCCAGAATTATTTCAGTTAGCTTCAGGCCAGAAATAATGAGGGATAAGTTTTTTTAACTTTATTCAAATTCAAACGTTTCTATGCACTCTCTAGTATTTGGTAGGATTTCCTTTTAACTGTCTGACTTGGCTCCAATGTTTTGAATATCCTTCCACAAGCTTCTCACAATAGTTTTCTAGAATTTTGGCCCAATCCTTCAGGCAGAACTGCTGTAAGTCAGTCAGGTTTTTAGGTAAACTTATTTGAACCCTTTCAGCTCTGCTCACCAATTTGTGATTATGGGAATGATACTGGGACTTCAAAACATTGGTTGTATTGTCCTCAAGTCACTTTGCAACTAATTTGGGTGTATATTTTGGGTCATTGTCCATTTAAAAGACCTGCTGGTACCTAAGCTTTAACTTCCTGGCTGAATTCTTGAGATTTTGCTTTAATGTCAGCACAAAATGTTATTTTCTCATTTTGCGATCTCTATTTTGAAGCCCACCAGTCCCTCCTGCAGAAAAACATCCACACAACTTGATGCTGCAACGCCTGTACCTCACAGTTGGGATAGTGTTCACAGGCTAGTAAGCTTCCCCCTTTTTTCTTCAAATTTAACAGAGGCTATTGTGGTTAGATTTTTCATTAGATTTAGATTTATTTATTTTTCACATCACAAGACATGTATCTAAAATATAAGTCTTTGTCCCTGTGTATATTTGCAAACTGTAATCCACTCTTTTTCTGCAATTTTTTGAGTAATGGCATCTTCCTCTTCAAGCAGCCTTTCAGCCCATTGTTGTGCAGGACTCCTTTCACTGCAGATATTGACACCAACTCATCAGCTTCAGCCAGGTATGATAACCGGACATTGCCATGATGTTTATACTTGCATAATTAACTGTTTGAACAGATTAACATGGCATCTTCAGGCATCTGGAAATTGTATTCAAGTTGGAAGTTTCACAATTCTCTTTCGGATATCCTGCTTGATTGTTTTGACTTTTCCATGATGTCACATTAGGAAACGGTATGTTTGAGGTGGCCTTGAAATAAATTCAAAAGTGTACCTTCATTTAACTCAAATGTAAACATCTACATATGAAGAAGGTAGAAAAATAATATATCTCATTATTTTGGCATTTAGCAACTAAAAATAATTTCGGTAATCTGAACTGTTTTAAACAAAAAAGTTTATTCTGATTTAATGTCAGACAGTGAGGAAAAAAGGTTGTGTGTCTTTTTACGCAGTGTGTATAAACATCCAATTTAAACTTTATGTACTGTAATTTTGACACATTTTGAATAAAAAAAACAAAAACTTTAGCATTAATTTTCAAGTAATCTATGTTTCCCACCTACACAAAACTGGGCTCCATCTGTTGCAAGTGTTTAAAAATGTAAAAGATTATATCGTCATGTTCCGCTAACTCGGAACTAGGAAACTTGGGACAAACTACACAACTTTTAGAATCTTCAATGATTTTAAAAAAACTTGGAGTTTACACTAACAGACTGGCTAAACAGATTTTTGATTTATGACTCAAAGGCCTGGGATCACACATTTACCAGCTGGACCTGCTGAGGGATCAAAGACTACAGGATGCATCAAACCAACTAAGGTCAACTGGAGGCCCTCAAGCTCCTGTAGGGGCGACAGTTTGAAGGGTAAACAAAAATACCACTAGGCGGCGGTAATAAAAGATATTCTCAGAAATTATTTTCCGCTCCATTCTAAAATTAAAGAGATGCGATTTTATTCTCCAAGTTAATTTTTAAAATCAAAATTTGATTTAGGCAGTGTTTACTAGGGTTTTCTTTTAGTAAAATGCTGAAAGTTGGAGCATTATTTTATGTGAGGTTATTAGAAATGACTTTCAGTGTTGGCTTTATTCTTAAAAATTTAATTATTTCTACCTTAACAGACAACAAACAAATATTTAGAATGTATAATTAACAACTTGATTCTAATTAAAATCTTTGATTCATAAATGTCATTTCATTAAAATTGAACCTAAAGCACAAGCAAAAGGTTTTGATTTTATAAAGTAAATCCCTAAACGTATGAATTTCAGAGAATTTGTATCTTTAAGTTCCAAATGTTAAATTATATTTATTTTGATAAGGCTCTTCATTATTTATTTAGGCTTATATATGACTCTCCTCTCCCTTTTTAAATCACTGTTCTGCTTAATCTGAGACTGTACTGTAACTCGTTAGTTCAGTTTGTTATATACTCAATTTTTTTTGGCGTTTATGCTTGAAATTTGGTTGTTTATCAAATAAAGTTTTTCCAAAAAAAAAAAAATCAGCTCAAATCTAAAGCTGTTTCGCAGCTTCTACCTTTCTTTGACTGGTGGAAACATGTCTTTGCTGTTGGGTCGCTAATCATTTCACACTACCCAAATCCATACAGATTTTGGTTGAAAATGACATTTGATCTGATCGGTTCTGTGCCCCTAACACACTTGCAGACTCCAGCCTATCGCGAATTCAAGCTCTGCTGATCGTCCCAACTAGTGCAGGCAAATGCAGAACTTTCCCAACACAATTGCAGGTAAAATCAGGGGGAAAAAAACAGTCAGGTCATTTTTCTCCAGCATAAGGTGCAAAAATTACTGTCATACAGACTAATAAGAGCAGAGCACTACAATATGTGCACACTCTTTATGTTACAGGTTAAATCCTTAATAGGACTATACCTGAGGCATGTTTGAAAGAGTCGTGTAGCTTGGTTTTCTCTCGATTCTTATCAGGAAAGTGGCTTTGAAAGATGGCTCATCAAAACAAGGGAAGGCCTTTCTGGCTGACAGCGGCTCAAACTGTGTTGCAGCAAGGACTCTATGAATAAAAGATGAAAGTTATTAGGCACATAAAAGAGTCAAACATCTGTTTTAAGTTGTTGTCTTTACAGCATTTCCTTCAATTAGGTCCCATTAAGAGTGAGGATAATTTTCTACATGTAGTAATAACACAAATATTACTATTAAAATGTACCTTTTGTTTCCATCTTTATCAGTGTACGAGCTGTTGTAAAAACCATCATAGGTGTGTGAAAGGTTAGCAGAGTAATCAAAGATTAAAACACACTGTTGGCCTGTTTTCAGCTCCTCTGAGAACTTAACAGCAATCTGCTGTCGGGGTTTGTACTCCAGCACAGTCACATCACGGGCCTGCACGTCCCCCAGCTGGAAGAGAAGGCATATCCAATCAGCAACAAGACAGAGGGCAAAGTCAGATATAAATGTTTTAAGTAATCCACTTTCAATCCAACCTTAAACATAGCTTTGGTAATGTTGAGATTGGCAGCATGGAGCACAATTCGCTTTGTGCTGTGAAGCACAGACATTATGATTACAGTTCTGCCAGTAAAGGTCATGTTGTCGAGGTCAGGGGTCAAGGTGAGCTCATAGCTGAGTGGTTGGATGCTGTGCGGCAGTCGGAGTTCGGCCCATGGAAACAGTTCACCGTTTGTGGAATTAGGGTAGACTGGCTCAAGAGGTGCAGTCTTATTTGACTTAGGACACCCAGCCTGCAGAAAGATTAAGGTTAAGAATTGAGTCAGGCATTGATGGAGCAAGAAGTAGTAGAATAGACTTTAAAAAAATTATTTTTCCTACCCTGGTAAAGGTACAGCCAGGTAAGAGGTACATCACCATGACCAGTGAAGCTACTATCACCAGGACTAACACACATACAACCATGGTGCAAGCTGAAGGTCGTGAACATGTCCTAAGGCCAAAAATTGATTAACATTATTTTAACTAAAATGCAAATATATATGTGAAAAAATACAATTTTTCTAAGTAAAACAGGGTTGCAGTCAGATAAATATGTAAAACTTTTTAAGATGAAAATTTTAGATCAACATTAAATAGAACGAATAAATTATATTAACCCAACAACTTATATTTACTTCCTTTAAAGAGGAGCAGCTCCTGTTTTAGCATTTTTACACTGGCTTTACATTTCACCATCAATTCTAATTTTTTGTCCTCACTTCTAAAGCAGTCGATGGTCTAGCCCCAGCATACATTAATTACCTTTCAGTGCTCCATCACCCATCCTATCTCATCCCAGACCTCAGATCAGTAAACCAGAGGCTGCTGGTGGAACATCTGACTCCTTTTAAAACCAGAAGTGATGGGTCTTTTAAAGTCGATCTCCCAGGTTGTGGAACACCTGGGCCACCTTCGTTACGCTGCACTGATTCACTAAGTTCTTATAAAAAGCAGCTAAAGACACCTCTTCTGGACAAGCTTTTACTGAGCAAGAACTGGACTGTAAGGTTTTATTTGAATTGTTTATTTTATATCATATGCTTTACACTTTTCTGGGTTTGTCATTTATATTGTAATTGTGAAGCACTTTGTTGTTTTTATCCTGTGATAAGTGCTATATAAATAAAATTTACTTTCTACCTTAATATCTTTATAATGGAAAATGCTTTTTTCCATTTTTAGGTGGTATGACAGTAGAGGTGGGCAATGTGGCAAAGGTTTCATAAAATCAAAACACTGCTCTAAAACAAAACATATTTAGGCAAAAACACATTTTTATCAGATGTTCATCTATTTGTGCAATTTTGCCAACTTGTGTCAAATAAAATGGACTTTTAAGACCTGAGTTACAGACAAACCTAAAAACTACATTTTGATTTAAAAGTTAAATAACATCTCTAGGTAATGTGCATGTTTGTTACATAAAAGCTACCCTTATGAAGCTGAAGGAAAATAAAACTAGAAAATAAAACTGCATCTGGACAAGGCCACAGAAAAAGGACACAATGTACTTTACAGATGATATTACGGCCTCTCTGCTATGGTGCATTGTTCTCCTTCACAATCAGACATCACCAGAGATGCAGCGAGAAATAGGCCGATCTGACAGGCTGGTCAGAAACTCAATAATCTGATTTTTTTCAAGTAGGTGAACCCACCAAACCAACTGGGTCACAATGACAATATTACTCTTCAGTGTGGATGATGTTACCGAATGAAGAGCATCAGTATAAGAGGAAACAGAGATGTAAAATCTATTAGATGTAAGATGCCGAAAGGTCTATTTTTGACAACATGTTGAGACATGTCAATAATTCAGATTGTAAGAAGGCAAGATAGAGCCCAGTAGATAACAGGAAGGCTGAATGGAGCGCAGCAAAAAATCTCGTTTTTTTTTTTTTTTTTTTACTTTTGGCCTGTCAGCCTGTGTCTATGATGGAACATCCTAGATTTGGAAAAGTAGGTAGCCTTTTGGAAATCTCAGAGTAAAAGTAAGGAACTATAAAGGAATTGACACCGGGATGGATAAAATCACAGTAATTTCTAATTAAAGATGATAAAGGCTCCAAAATCTGTTTTGTCTTACTGTAACAGTAAGACCCTTTTTTTACAGACACTTCTACACAAAGCGTGGCATCAGCTGTGCTCCTAATATAAATAACTATTGATTTTTCAAGGCAGAAAGAAATATTTTAATTGTTCTTCTTTTATTTACTTATATTATAGTGCTTAAAGAGAAATCAGAATCACTAAAAATCATTACCGGCAGGTCTAAGCTTCAGAAAATCCGATAATGAGAAACTGGACACAAAATGACAATCTGTGCATCTCTATAATCATCACGTGAACCCTCCATATATGAGAATGTTATGTGAAAAATTCACCTAGCACGGATAATTCCCAAGACCTGACCATAACTAACTTCCAGAAAACAACTGAAGATAATAAAGTTAAGAAATATATTTTAAGACATCCACAGCAAATAAACATTTTCTAAGACCCTGTTAGAGTGTTACCTCGGTGGAGACTGCCTGATGTAAGGGGACGAGCTAGATCTGTGAGCAGAGCTGCGGTTCATAAAAGACATTCCTAGGAGACGTGCAGAAGACTCGCAGTCCTCTTCATCATCATCCATGTCGTTTTCTCCCAGGCCACGCACCAGCAACCGTGAGCTGCGAGGCTCAAATGCCACCTCATCAGGGTCGAGAGTGGAAAATGCCTACAGAGATGATAGCAATTCACTCTGTCATTATTCAGAAAAAAATGCCTTTGTGTGTAAACTATTTAGCATGGTGTGCAGTGGGGAGAGAAGCGGCATAAACAAGCAAAAAGCCAGAAACAAAATTACAGGTACAGCTCAATTTTTCACATTATCTCATAATACAGCCACAAACTTTAAAGTATTTTAATGGGATTACATGTGATAGGCCAACACGAATTGGTGTATAACGTGAAGTGGACAGAAAAGCATGTATGGTTTTTAAAATGTTTAACAAATTAAAATTCTAAAGGTGTGCATTTTATTTCTGTCCGCTTTAGGTCTACACTAAATAAAATCCAATGAAATCAGCAGCCTTCAGATGTCAGTCTCTATGTTATGTAATTTAACCATTCTGTTGGTGGCAGCATTATGCTCTGGGGATGCTTGTCTTCAGCAGAGAAAAAAAGCTGATTAGAATTGATGACTAAATACAGAACAATCCTGCAAGAAAACCTGTTAAATACTGCAAAAGAATTGGGAAAAAAATTGCAGAGGGTTACCTTCCAGCAGGACAAAGACATCCAACATAGTTTAGATCAAAGCAAATTATTGTTTTAGAATGGCACAGTCAAAGTACAGAACTAAATCCAATTCGGATTTGAAAATTGCTCTGCACAGATCCCTTCCATCCAAAATGATTGAGCTGGAGCAACTTTGCAAACAAGAATGGGCAAAAACTTCACTCTCTAGATGTGCAAAGCTGGTAGAGACATACCCCAAAGGTTTTGCAGCTGTTACTGTGAAAGACACTTCTACGAAGTACTGACTCAGGGTTGTTAAACACACGTAACATTTTTTAATTCGTTTTTTCTAGAAATCTGAAAAATCTTTTTCCTTCTGCTTCACAATTATGCAAAACTTTGTGTTGGTCTCTCATATAATCCCAATAAAATATAACAAAGTTTAAGTTGTAAAGTGAACAAATATGAAAACATTTGAGGCGTATGAATATCTTTGCACGACTCTATAAATAGGATTCAGTTCCGAACGCACAAAGGTAAAATACGGCAACTGAGTATATGAACACAATAGAAGTAGCCATAATGGTGTTTTGGATTGACAGTCTTTTACCAAACATTCTTCATCTTCGCCAGCACATATGTTTGGTGACACTTGGTAGCAACTAAACTTAAACATTTGCCATTTGGTGCAACTTCAGCCTTTTACAATGATCAAAATATGAAACAGGCATACTGGAAATGTGTTGGAGTCTTTGGCTAAATCCACCACATCAGGCTCTTCTTCGAACATGCTGTTCTCGATCATGTTCCTCGGCAGGTTAGTTCGATCTGCGAAGCACAAAGAAAGAAAAACTGACAAATGATTCTCAAAAAGGGAATCGAGCTGTGTGTGTGGGAGAGGTATACTCTAACAGAATACAAATGTTGAATTACACTGGCACAAGGCGCATTTGAGGTTGTTTTTTTTTCTCGCAATGTGGTGACAAATCTGCAGTATTAATGTAAACGCTAGCTTCACTGACTGGTTTTCTGTAGTTTCCTGTAAGTGCACTTTCTACTGTTTTTCCCCCTTTGTGGCACTCTGACCCCAATAAAACAGGTTTGTCTGCCTGCAGGGAGATATTTTTGTTCTCATCTATTGAGACTGGCTATCATTAAACAATCTAACCTAGGTGGTTTATTTAGCTGCCACAAAATGAAGCAACTTCAAAAGTCGTTACAAACTGAAGCAGCAAATATTCAGTCCTTGTTTTGTCACATGCCTGCTGAATAGAAAAACTGTCACTTCCTCAAACCAAAATGCATCTTCAGCAACAGGAAAAGAATAATGCTCTGTTTTACTAAATGCATGGCATTTTCAGGCAGTCAGACTCTTTACTACTGAAGTAATTTGTGAAACAATCGGAAGCATGTTCAGCTTCCTAATTCGATAACTATAGTAGTAACTAAGTAGCAGTGCCCTAAGTCTTCACAATTCACCAAGCTGTTACAGGTGATGACCAGTGCATTACCTCAGTATCTGATGGACGTGAGGCGAAAGCAGAGCGAGTGGAAACACCCACTAAAGACATGCTGTTCACTTTAAGTTAATGACAACAAACAAACACCGTTGAACTTTAACTCCGCAAAACCATGTCAACAGCCCAGACATGTGAAAGCTGCATTATCTGAGTTTATGTCTGCTTAGTTACAGTGTTTCCGATATGACTTCAGTACCGTCTCTCTGTCTGGACCACATTGCTTTGGTATGAATGTCTATTAATAGGTAACGAGCTAAGTAGTTCAGTGCTGTGTTATTTCCACAACAGTTTATGACAAAAGAAAATAGCCATACAGTCACACTGCTTTCAGTGCTGGCACAGCTTTAGTGCATTGCTGTGTTATCACAGCAATGCAAGTTACGTAAGCCGAAAGACATGTTTGGATGAGAAAGGAACTGAATAGGGTGGTTTTCACCAAACCAGGCAAATATAATTTATTTCTATAAATATGTTAACTGCTGGCTGTGGTTTTCCTGTCATTCAAAACATGTATCATCTTCACCTTCCGCCACGAGCCTCTACAGTGTCTTTCTAATGTATTTGTACCTCTGTAAGTTTTTCACATTTTGTCATATTATGACCACAAACTAAATGGTTTTTTGGTTGCTGCAGCATCATGCTGTTGGGATGCTTCTATTCAGCAGAGACAGGAAAGTTGTTTAGAGCAGGTGAGACAATGGATGGAGGAAGCTATAGATTATTGACTTGGGGGGGTAAAGTGCAGGGCACAATTTTCAGATTTCTATTTTCCTTTCAACTTAGTACAACTTTGTTTTTATCTGCAACATACAACCACTTCAGAAACATTAAAGTTTATGTTTTTAAAGTGACAAAATGTGGATATTCTTACAGGGTATAGCTACTTATGCAAGGACCTACATCTACATATGAATCACTTAGCTACAGTCTGTTCCTTTGTTCAGCTCACGGTCACCACAGTACGTGGCTGCAGAGGACAGACATTTATTTAGAGTTTTGTTTTTTATATTCTTTCGCTATCTGATCAAAGATGTGATTGTGAAATTCGTGTTTGGTCTTGTGCTGAAAAAAACAAAAACTCATAACTAAGATTTCTCAAAGATAAACAAAAAGAGAAGTTGAATAGCTTTGATTTAACTGCTTCTCAGATTGCTTTAGAGTTTCTGTACTGTCTGTAATTATTATTGTTTGTTTTAATAACGCCCTGAAACTAAATCAGTGGTTATGAAACAGCTGACTTATATCTCTTTACAAAACATTTCTAGCTTTAAACTAACAGGCTTTTACCTAAGTAAATATATAAGGTAACATCACTGCTGTGCTTTCACTTTGAACAGGAAAACAAGTTCCTGTTTATTAACTGTTCAAGCTCTCTTACATATCCTGATCACAGCGTCGTTAAACACAAATAAAATGTAAGTTTTTAACTTCATATAAGAACATTTCTGCTTCTCACCCAGTAACAGAGACAGTGATTGTAGTTGTAAATGTCATCGTGTCACCGGAACACACACTGACCCGATAGTTATTAGCTGGCCTACTGCGGTTAGCTCATGACACTGTTACCCACTGTCTTCCGCTCTTACCTGCAGCGTTACTGTCAAACAGATCCATGGTGATTTATCTCAAAAGACTCCCTCCTGTCCAGAAGGAACTAGAAGAACTTAACGTTCAAGGACGTCCTACCGAGGCGATGTTTTATGGAGGGCCACAACCCACCGCAAGCTCACAGTTGTTATCAGCAGCCTCCCCCCACTGTAACAGCATTCAGAGGGCTAATGTTAGCTGCTCACAACTTTACCCCTCATGATTGGCTTTAAAAAAAAACAGATAAACACAATAAATGTTTCTTTATAATTAATTATTTAAAAAAAACATAAAAACAAATCTCAGTCCAACGTGTTAGGCTAACTACAGCTGGATAAATGACACTTTTCCTCCTCTCCGGAGCAGTTGTTGACAACGTTCCGTCAAGTTACAGTGCTAACATCCTATTGGATGACACTATCAGGGGGCGGGGCTAGCACGCAATACGTACAACTGTACTTGAGCACGCTATTTGATGCTGCTGTCCTAACATCCGCTAATATGAGAAACGTATACGTTTGAAGGACTTTATAGTAATACAATTGAATACGCTAGGCATGAATGTTTAAAATAATTTGGGCTAGTAACATCTGAAACCAGATGTTTACATACACTGTAAAAAAAAGACACACCAAATTTTATTGATATTGTCAGACATTAACCAGACTTATTAATGTCAGACAGATCGGTGCGGCTGCCGCAGTAATGAGGGCACTGTGCCGGTCCGTTGTGGTGAAGAGAGAGCTGAGCCAAAAAGCGAAGCTCTCGATTTACCGGTCGGTCTACGTTCCTACCCTCCCCTATGGCCATGAACTTTTGGTCATGACCGAAAGAACGAGATCCCAGCTACAAGCGGCTGAAATGAGCTTCCTCCGTAGGGTGGCCGGGCACTCCCTTAGAGATAGGGTGAGGAGCTCGGCCATCCGGGAGGGGCCCCAGGACACGGCCCAGGACACGCTGGAGGGACTATGTCTCTCGGCTAGCCTGGGAACGCCTTGGGCTCCCCCTGGAGGTGCTGGAGGAGGTGTCTGGGGAGAGGGACGTCTGGGTGTCTCTGCTGAGTCTGCGACCTGGTCCCGGATAAAGCGGAAGACGACGAGTACGAGTAATCAGACTTAACCTTTCCTGTATTAAACGACAGAATATTGAGCAAGACAACTAGTATTGAGATTTTTTTTCATAATTCTTCAAACTCAGAAGTGTAAATACATTTTCTTAGTATTTGGTAGATTTTTTTAAACTGTACGACCTTGGTCAAACGTTTTGGTTTCCTTCTACAAGCTTCTTTCAAATGTTTGTTGGTATTTGGGCTCAGTCCTCCTGACTAACATGGTGTGCCCAAGTCAGGATTGTAGGCTGCCTTTCTCACACACACCTTTTCAGCCCAAACCACACATTTTCTACTGTATTTAAGGATGCTTATTCATGACTTTATCGCTTCAAGATTAGTTTATAGTAATGTTCTTTTATCAAGTTTTACAAAAGAAGAGTCTGTGAGGTCTTAAGATGGCGCAAAATGCAGCAGCAAAGCAAGACAGGCACCAGTAAATATTCACGAATCATTCCAGTTCTATAACCTCTGCACTGGCTTCCGATAGATGTTAAAGTACATTATAAGGTATTTATTTTAATGTATGAAATAGTCAATGACATTGGGGCTGCATATCTGATCTGGTGATCCCCTATACACCAGCATGTCCACTGCAGTGGGTAGTTATTTGTTATGCATCTCTAGGTTTTATTAAAAACAGGAAATTAAAAACAGAGGGTGAGCAAGCTTTTTCATATCGGGCACCAAAATTGTGGAACAATCTACCTCTAGTGGCAGGCATGTTCACTCAGTGTTTATAAGTCAAAATAAAGACCCATTTGTTTATAGCTTTGAACTGTCAGTACTTCACACTGTCTTCTTTATGCTTAATTTAGGGTAAATTTGATTACTTTTGTTCTCTGCGCTGATCTTTTTTAATTTAGGTTTTATTGTTCTTATCTTTACTCTAATCTTTTTAGTGTAATTGTTCATGATTTTATTGTTATTTTTATTGATTTCATCTTAACTTTGAGTATATTTGCTTTTTAATTATATGTGTATACTTCCCTGTACGTTTGTTGTATGTCTGTAAAGCACTTTGACTGAAAGTGATATACAAATTAATGATTTCTTCTTTCTTATATAAATCTATATAGATATATATAGATATATATAATTTATTCTTCTTATTATTGTTGTTATTACTGAGATCAGGTCTTTGTAATGGCCACCTACAAAACATTGACTTCACTGTCCCCTACCCACTTTATCAGAATCAGAATCAGAATCAGCTTTATTGGCAAGTTTGTACATACAAACAAGGAATTTGACTCCAGTACACTTTGCTCTTTGGTTTTTTGTTTATGCATTACAGAATAGAATATACATGTTTACAATGTAACAAATATACACATATATATATAAAATTAAAAAAAAGAAGGTGCATTGAAACATCTGTACGTTTTTTTGTACTCTATTAACTGTTCAAAGAAGAAACAGCCTGACGGAAGAAACTGTCTCGGGGGGGCGGGGTTTTTGAACAGTGCTCTTTGAGGCGGCCTGAAGGTAAAATTCTGAACAGTTTTTGTGCATGTTGTGGGTCTGCAGAAATTTTAGCACTTTTTTCCTGACCCCTAGACCTGTATAAGTCCTGGATGGAGGGAAGTCAGCCCTGATGATTCTCTCTGCAGTCCTGATTATTCTTTTGCAGTCTGGACCTGTCCTTTTTTTGTGGATGAGCCAAAACCCACACTGAGATGGATGAAGACAGGACAGACTGAATGATGGCAGTGTAGAAGATGACCAGCAGCTCCTGTGGAAGGTCGTACTTCTTGAGTTGCCGGGAAGTACAGTCTTGGGGGGCCTTCTTTCGAACAGTGTCCATGTGTGAAGATCATCTCAGGTCCTCAGAGATGGTGGTTCCTAGGAATCTGAAGTGGTCACAGCTGACACGGTGTGGTTGAGGATGGTGAGGGGGGGTTGGGGGTGGGGTTTTTCGAAAGCCCCACCATTTCCACAGTTTTGAGTGGGTTTAATTCCAGGCAGTTCTGTCAAAAAACCAGTGTACCAGCCGATCCACCTCCTGTCTGTATGCAGACTCATCCCGGCCTGGATCAGCCCCATGACAGTGGTGTCATCTGCAAACTTCAGGAGTTTCCACGAGTCCGCGGAGGTGCAGTCATTTGTGTACAGGGAGAAGAGGAGGGGGGATAGAACACACCCGGGGGGCACCAGTACTTATTGATCTGGTTCGGGAGAAGATGCCCCCCAGTCTCACCTGCTGCTGTCGGTCCGTCGGGAAGCTGTTGATCCACTGACAGGTGGAGGCTGGGGACTTTGAGCTGGGTGAGCTTCTGGTGGAGGATGTCGGTGTGATGGTGTTGAAGGCCGGGCTGAATGTCTAAAAAACAGGATCCTTGGCGTAGGTCCCTGGGCGGTCGAGGTGTGGCAGGATGAAGTTTAGACCTAAGTTAACAGCATCATCTGCCGACCTGTTTGCTCGGTAAGCAAACTGCAGGGCGTCCAGTAGAGGGCCTGTGACGTCCTTCAGGTGCTTCAACACCAGTCGCTCAAAGGAGTTCATGACCACAGACGTCAGGGCTACAGGCCTGTAGTCATTTAATCCTAGGATGGTGGGAAGCAGGAGAGAACCTCACACTTCTCCAGTGACTTGTTGAAAGTCCGGGTAAGGATCAGAGCGAGTTGATTTGCACAGGCTTTCAGGCATGATGGGGAGACGTTATCAGGTCCTCCAGGTTTCTTTGTCTGCAGTAGATGCCATTCAGACGGTTGGCCAGGCGAGGATTCTGTTCAGGATGGGTGGGGGGGGCTCTTATAGGCAGTCGGGTTTCAGCTTCTTCCTTATCCTTGCGCAGGTTCCTGAGATGTGGAGTGAACCATGCTAATGGATTTAGCAGTATTAGTAGGGTAATACATTTTCCATTTGGAAGACCCATCTGCACTTATGCTTTACCTTCCAGGCGGATGTCATGAGATGTTGCTTTAATATTTCCATATCATGTACTTTCTTCATGATGCCATATATTTCATGACATGCACCAGTCCCTCCTACAGCAAAACACACATACACAATGCTGCCACTCCAGTATTTTAGAGTTGGGTCAACATTTTCAAAACTTTAACTTTGGATTGGAGATCAGACCATCCGACCACATTTCCTGTGGTCTGGTGATTTTCCTTTTAGTGTAATGAGTTCTTCCTGTATCAGTGGCCTTTCAGTCCATGCTGGTTCAGGGTTAGTTTAACTTTGGATAACAACACTCTTTTACTAGAATTAGCTGGCATCTTAGCTGGGTCTTTTCCTTCTGTCCTTGGTTGAATAGCACATTTCACACCAAAACATGTATATCTCTGGCGCACAGAACCTGTCTCATTCATTAACAGTTGGATAGTGACATGCTGTTTTTATTAGTGTACTATTGTTTGAACAGATGAAAATGGCCCCTTCAGGAACACATCTGGAAGTTATACTCAAGGGTGAACCAGACTTCTAAATACCTTTCCTGATCACCTGGCTGATTTGTTTTGATTTTGGTATGATGATTCACAAGGAAGCAGTGTGTCTGAGATGTACAATATGGTGTGTTCTCCTTCTCCTCGGAAGTCTGAAGAATTTCCAGTCGCAAAACAGAGGGAACGTCCCCTGAAGTCAGAATTCGAACAGCAAAAGTCAGAGCTTGCTGAGCAATCCTAAATTTTTTATCCAATATGGCTGCATGCATTTAGAATATAGTAGTTCGTGCCAAGGCCAAGGTAGACATTTGGATAGACTGTTGATTAGCAGTTTGTTTCTCATTAAACCAGTGGCACATATAATGCTGTAAATTATCTATATGTAAATGGGTTCTTTTTGTGTTTACATACAGAAGTTGGAGAGAACCTGGCTACATTGTTATTGGCTTGTATTAACAATAGCAGTTACCATAATAAAAAGCAAATCCTACTTCTTTCTGACTTGCAACAAGAAAGCTTTAAGCTTGAGTGGGACGTAAGTCCCAGTTTTTGAGAAAAATCGAATGCAGCATTAAAATACATCCTGAGGTGTGCCTCCATTTAACACGGATGTGAATTTGTCACAATGCACTAGTGCTTGGGTTTTGGTTTTTATTTGTTTTCGTATTGCTGTTGTTTTGTTTTATTTTATTTTCTGTAAATTTCCCAAAGGGACATGTTGCCCAGTACTGTGGAAACACAGTAACAGATGGTACACACACTTTCCAAAAGATGGTATGTTCTCGAGAAAGTGAGACAAATTTGTCCCAATAAGGTACTAAAATTTGTAATGTGATAAAAAAAAATAATGTGATAAACAAAACAAAAATATTTTAACTCTGTCCTGTTAGTGTGATCTGGTCGGGTGCACTGAGAAAGTCTATCCCAGCAAGGCTGTTTCGATGATTCCTTTAAAAACCAGATTGTCTGTTTGTTTTATAATCATTGTCATGTTGGAACATCCAATAGTGCCCAAGTTTTAACCACCCTTACCAGACTGTCACCCTCAGATGAAAGGAAGTAAGGGTTTGGATGTTCAATACCAACGCACTTACTTCCAAAGCTAATGTTTACCACGAACTGGAAACTGCTGGAACACCAGTTCTATTCTCCACAGTGGAGCCAGTTTTACAATAATATGGACCAAGTGGGTATTAACTAAGAAAGAAGCCAATACTCTAAAATCAACACCTTCAAGGTCAAGGGAAAATATCTGCTGCCCACATGCATAATAAAAAAGTTAAAAAGTTGCAGCCAGATGAGACAAAGATTGAGCTGTTAATCTACATAGTCAAGAGGTATGTTTAGAGGAGTTAATCTGAGGTGTTTAAACCTAAGAACACTGCACCAACTGTCAAGCATGGAAGCAGGCATGCGGGCTGTAACAATGTGCTGTTTTTCCTACCAGAGGTATTGGTGCATTGTACAAAGGGACTAGCTAATGAAGGTTGACTACCCCCACATTCGTCAACTTCAACTCAAATCAACAACTTGGCAGTTGAAACAGGAGAATAATTTGGCTTTTGAACTGACAAACCTCAAGCTCCTGGAATGGCCTTCCCAACCACAAGCAAATGGCAAATGGTCCTGGTAGAGGCATGGCTTAATAAAGAACCTATAAACAAATATCAGGAGGGTTGTATGTGTACATATCAGCCTGAATGTGTAATTTTATTCAGTATTTGTAAATTCAAAATTGCCCATCCATCCATCCATCCATCCATCCTCTATACCCGCTTCTTCCATACTGGGTTGCGGAGCAGCTGGTGCCTATCTCCAGCAACATGCAGGACAGACAGGCATAAAATTGTGCATCCAAATTCTGTTTTTAAAACTCTTTGAAATTGTTTGGTGTCTGTTTAACCCTAAAAAAGGTTAATAAAATAAAATAAAATAATTTAATAGTCATGCCCATGATGTAGATACACCGATAATAACTGAACCCATAAGCATAGGGACTATAAAAGAGTGAACGTATTGTATACTCCAATCAACTGCAGCAGTTAACATAAAAAACAAAGGTGCTAGTTGATACAATGAATCCCTTTATCGTCTACTTGTTGATCTTTGGTTTCTCTCTGAATGCACAGACACACTGACAACAAAGTGTTTATGATACGCACAGTCTGCCATCTGCCAATTTTAATTAATTTTTACTCTAACAAAGATCATCCCTGAAATTTACAATTTCACAAATACAAAATAGTTTTCAAAGGTTGCACATTCAAAATCCTCAAAGATATTTGGAAAGTCCTCAGATTTTTTCTTCAGATGACTTGTATGTTTCTGCTGTCAGTCATTTCATCTGCTCATTCAGCCAGTTTCTCAGAGTTTCCAAGTTCCTCTGAACCCAGCGAATGTTTTTCTGCAAATTGTCCAGAGCAATCTGCGTTGCTCTCAGCTGAGAAGCCTGCTCTTTGATGGATTCAAAAAACTGCTGCACCTGTAAGACAAAACATATACAAAGAAAAACAAAATTACCTAAATAAGGGGCTTTATTTTTCAAGTTTTTAGCTCAGTTTATATTAAAGAATCATATTTAAAACAAGCTCAGCAAGTTAAAGGACTAGTCCAAGTATATTTGTTGTCCAACAGAAGGACTTGTTTTTAACTGGAATTTCTTTGGGTCTGAAGCCAATTTAATATTAAAGAAAATGTGGATTCCTTAAGCTTTCATACATCTAGCACCCATAGTTAACAAATTTTCTAATACTTCCATTAATGCAGTAAATTATTCAATATGTTGTTAATATATGTTACATCTTTAAAATAAACATATAGGTATTAAAAATTATGAAAGTATTCATTTACTTCAGTGAGCTCCTCTGGAAATGAAAACTGTCCCGTGGTCCCAACAATCATGGTCCTGATACAAGATGAGCCTAACTGGAATCTGCATGTAAGAAAAAAAAGGAGAAAGGTTTTCAGAAATCCAAAACCTTACAGGATGGAAATAAACCCCATATCTGCTCCAGCAGATACTGGACCGCACTGAAATGTTAAGTTGGTTTTGCAAAGTTAGAGGCTGTCCATCTGAAAAGTTCGATGGGCAGAAAACAGCTTTCAGAAAATATGTATAGAGCGTGACACTGATGGCATCACATGTTATGAAAATGAGTCATACAAACTTTTCAACCAGTGTGTCCCAGTTCTGTTTGACAAAATTCCAGGCGAGATGATATCCCTTTGGGTTGCGGGCCACCATCCAAACAACATAAGACAGGTCCTGTGATCGGATCACCTCCCCTTCCAGACCCATTGCCAGCAGTCTGCAAAATAAATACACACAAGAACACACTATTTATTTTAATCTACAGCAGTTATGATACCAGACATGTTTTTGGCCACATGATGGCAGCACCATCTGTTTAAAAAAAGCTAACAAATACCCTCCAGCACCTTTGCAGCTTTTCTGTGTCTCTGCTGGTTGCCAAAGCAAAGAGGATCTTTTTCTTCTGAGCTTCAGAGAGGGAAATCTTGTATGTGTGTAGGAGCGAGGTCCATCCATGGTCCTCCTGAGCTCCCACTGAGAACACTGTCTCTGCCACATCAGTAGGCAAACTATATTAAACACAAGAACACACAGTGATGATGGAGACGCAATGACATATTAAAGTATACAGCCCATCCTTTCAAAGATAATATATATTACTTTTAAACACAAACAGAGAATCAGCTAATCACATGGCATCACCTCAGTGCAATTAGCCATTTAACATTGTGAAGATGGCCTGGTGAAATTCAAACTGAGGATCAGAATGGGGTAGAAATGTAATTTTTGTTGTAACACCAGCTTAAATAACCTCTCGTTACAACAAAAATATGCTAAATAGCATCTCTGAACACACAACACATCGAACCAGAAAGTAGTGACCCCATCGGGTGCAAATCCAGTCAGCTAAGAACAGGAAGCTGAGGTGGCAATTTAAAAAAAAGTGGGCAATAAGAGTTTGGAAGCCTGGTCGGATAAGTCTTGATTTCAGCTGCAACATTCAGATGCTAGGATCAGAATTTGACATGAACAACATTAAAGCATGGATTAATCCTGTTTCATATTAACCCCACAGACAACCAAATTATTTATGCTCATCATATCCCATATTTTTTTGACGGGTGGAGCATGCAAGATAATGCACCATGTCACAAAACCCAAATCCTCTCAAACTGGTTCCTTGAACATGAAAATTTGGTCACTGTGCCCTGATGGCCTCCATAGTCACCAGATATCACTCCAACAGAGCACCTTCTGGATGTGGTGAAACAGGATAATCACATCATGGAGGTGCAACCCACAAATGAAGAGCAACTGTGTGAAGCTTTGATGTCAATACAGACTGAAATCTCACAGGAATGTTTCTAACACCTTGTTGAATCTATGCTAAGAATTAAAGCAGTTGTCAAGACTTGATCGAAGTACATCCAATAAAGAGACTGATGAGTGTAGAATGATATTTGTTACAATGTGATTCAAACAGACTTCAATGTTCCGTTGGAACGGAGCCAGTCTTTGAAGTGTTGATTAGCAAGCTCCACACAGGGGGGGTATTCCAGGTGACAAGCCAGGGACAGGACCTCTGACCTCAGACGTCGCTCAGACACAGTGCCACTGTCGCTCCATGTCTGCTGGGCCCCAGACAGTACGGAAAAAACTGCAGGATGTACTTCTGCTCAGAGACAGAGAAACAGCATGTCTCATTCAGATAATATCATAATAAAAATACATTTTAGAAAAACCTATGAGATGCAGTTCTTTTACTCCTAGGTCTTTAGTTAAAATGGGCTCATCTCTCTTCTCGATAATGTGGTAGAGGCCCCAGATACCCAGTCCCTTCAAGGAAGGCACCGTCTGTTTTTTCAGTTGTAGATATCCAATCAGGTCCAAGGGTTATCAAGTGGGAGATGTCCAGCCCTTTTTAAAAAGATGAAAACAAAATAAATTTCCTCTTTGCAGGCATACAGAAAACTTGCGTGTGCAAACATTCTTACTTACGTGACCCGCGAAAATGCATTGTGTATCAAGTGAGTCCCTCTTGTAGCTCAGGGCTGTGGATTTCCCTCAGTAGTTTTAACCATCACATCCCAACCATCATCAGCATAATGAACCACATAAAAACCAGTCATATCAGAGTTTATTTTCACCCCCTGGCTTTTTCTCCGATGTGTATACTGTCTAAAAAAACAAAAACCCCAAGCGTTGGACTATCGCAAAGTAAAGCTGAAAAAGACAAATTTTTAACGGGTG
>JAHHUM010000210.1:0-72380 GCA_036173005.1 Crenichthys baileyi
GAAATTTTTTTTAAGACATTTTTATCTCTAAAGGGAAACTAAAGCCAAGGCCAAAGCGACTGAGCAGGAGAAGGAGGCGCAGAGGAGACAGATCATAGAAGAAGAGAGACTGAAGCTCCTAAAGCTTCACGCAACAAAACTCATTGAAAACTTTCCTAAGGTCTGTGTGAGTGAATCAGATATTATTTACAAAGTGAGTATAAAACACATCAGTAAACTGTTGCTGCATCTGTTCTCAGGACCTTCTCCGTAAAGATGACCTACATCACATCGATGAAGATTTGAGAAAACTCTGAGTAGGCCACACACTCAGAGGTTCCTCCTTCAGTGGGCCACTAGAGGGCAGTTTAAGGCTGTTTAGCAGCTTATTTATTAAAATGTGTTTATAGCGACGTGTTTGTTTAATTAAACATTACATTAAATACAAAAATACATTTTGTATATTTAAACGTGTCCTCAAATTCTTAAATTACAAACAGATCTGTAACACTAAAGATGTATCGTTACAAAGCAGCACAGATGAAGACAGTAAAATAAAGCTGATTACTCTTCATCTGTTGACAGAGAATTGATGATTTTCACTTATGTCCATATTTAATAAAAAATAAACTAGACGTTGAGCAGAACACCTAAGTTGGAAGACTAAGCAGCATTTATCAGTTTACTTGAGGTTTTGCTTGTTAATTTATAAAATAATTGTATAATTGAGACCTTTCTTGTGGATTAGAACATTCTGCAAGTGAAATGTGAAACAAAATAAAGTGTTAACTAGAAGGAGAAATTTTAGGCCCTTCTGCCATAATATCAATTTCCATTTGAACTCAGGACCTTCAATGAAGGACAGATTAGTGGAGTGCATGACTAATAGTTATCCTTTCAACATAAGATCACACCTGAGCAGTTGATCTCTGCACCCCCTCCAGTGTTACCACAGACCTCTTGGGTGCTTCTCAGATTACTGCTGTCCCTGCCTGGCCTGTCTGATAAGGTGGACAACCATGTCTTGCTATGATTGTAGATGTGCCATACTCTTGAGCAGGACTCCATCAGATGTCCAAAGCTTGGGATAATGTTTTATAACCTGCTTTAAAATTCCCTACAGTTTTACTCCTGACCCGTTTTCTGTGTTCCTTCATTCTTTCAGTCTTCGTGATTCTGTTTAACAAACCTCTGAGGCCTTCACAGAGCAGCTGGATTTATCCTGGGATTAATACTGAATGATAATACTAAAGGCTCTTGGTTGCACTGGATTTTATTTAGGGGTACTGGAGTAAAAGGGTACTGAACATCCAGAACCATGTATTATACACAGTTACGCACTACAAGTTATTCTGTTGGGACAAAACAAAACAAAACTAAATAAAAAATAGACATACCACAATAACCATAAAGCCCCATTTTTTATTGAATAATGAGCCGAACTTGGTTTCACGACACACACCCTCATAAATGACTAAATTCGCCCCCTGAGTGTTTCCTAATTCAGGCCACTTTACAGGTTTGTTGAACCCATGATTCAGACAGGAAGAAAATTAGGTGTTGTTAGAAACAAGCACAGTCAAAGAAAAATAAACCTGAGGTTTTTAGAAGTGTCAGTAACGCTAGATAAGGTGTGTTTCATTAAGGTTTGAGCAGGTACATAATGTGTTTTTTAGCATTTTTAGACACGATCTTGAAGGATGTATTTGGTTGCCATGGCGAGGATGGGGGATCCTGTTGGCACTCCAGGGAAAGGACCACTTGACCCAGCGATGTCAATGTGGGAGTAGGGCAGAGGTGCATCTGAATCCACTCCATGCTGTGGAGACATTCAAACAGAAGTCATTAATTCCCATTAACCGCTTTCATATTCAGCAGATATATGCGCTTTGTTTTCTGACAGCATCTAAGGACCTTGTCAAGGCCTGAGGTCATGATGAGGAAAGCTGCAGGGGTCTGATGTCCTCGTGGTGTTGCTGAGGACGGGAGGTTGTTGCACTGCAGGATGTCCTCATACTCAGACGGTCCCTTGTGGAACTCGTAGTCCTCCCGTCTGATGTTGGAAATCTCAAACACATCTCCCAACACCTCTCCAGCTGTTGGAGAGAGGGTTGAACTCGAGTTACTCTGATGCTGCAAACACGCAACTCATGCAGCAACTTAAGCTAAATGAATCACTTTTGTTTGCCAATATGAATATAATCACCGCAGTGACACCACATGGGCAGCTAATACAGGTACATCTAAAAAAAATATTATATTGCGTAAAAGTGCAATATTTTTTGCCAGTCATCTCAGAAAGTGAAACTCTTATACAGAACCCTTACACATGAGTAATGTGATATATTTCAAGCCTTTATTTCTTGCAATTTCGATGATCGTGTCCTACAGGTAACGAAAACCCAAAATTCAGTGTCTTAGAAAATTAGAATACTGTGAAAAAGTTAATTATTGAAAAACTCATGTTGTCACACCCCAATCAGCTAATTTACTCAAAACACCTGCAAAGGTTCCCCAAGCCTTTAAACGGTCTCTCAGTTTGGGTCATAGGCTACACAATCATGGGGAAGACTGCTGACTTGACAGATGTCCAGAGGATGTAATCGACACCCTTCACAAGGAGGTTAACCCACAGGTCATTGCTGATGAAGCCGGTTGTTCAGAGTTCTGCATCCAAGCATATTAAAAGAAAATTGAATGCAAGGAAGAAGTGTGGTAAGTAAAGGTGCACCAGCAACAGGGAGAACTGCAACCTTGAGAGGATTTTCAAGCTAAATCCAAGAACTTGGGGGAGCTTCTCAAGGAGTGGACTGAGGCTGGATTCGGTGCATCAAGTCCCACCACACACAGACGAATACTAAATATGGGCTACAAACGTTGCATTCCTTGTGTCAAGCCACTCCTGAATGAGAGGCAAAAGCAGGAGCATCTTACCTGGACTAAGGAGAAAAGGAACTGGACTGCTGCTCAATGGTCCAAAGTTCTGTTTTCAGATTGACGTAAATTCTGCATTTTATTTAAAAATCAATTTCCCAGAGTCTGGAGGAATAGTGGAGAGGCCCAGAATCCATGTTGCTTGAAGTCCAGTGTGAAGTTTCCACAGTTATGGTTTGGGGTGCCATGACATCTGCTGGTTTTGATCCACTGTGTTTTCCGAAGTCCACAGTCAATGCAGCCATCTACCAGGAAATTCTAGCGCACTTCATGCTTCCCTCTGCTGTATGAAGACGTTGATTTTATTTTCTGGCAGGACTTGGCATCTGCCCACATTGCCAAAGGTACCAAAAGCTGGTTCAGTGACCATGGTGTTCCTGTTCTTGATTGGCCAGCAAACTCCCCTGACCTGAACCCCGTAGAAAATCTATGGGCTGTTGTCAAGAGGAAGATGGGAGACACCAGACCCAACAAGGCAAATAACCTGAAGGCCACTTTCAAAGCAATCTGGGCTTTTACATCTAGGTTTATTACACCTATGCAGTGCCACAGGCTGATCGCCTCCATGCCACGGTGCATCGATGCAGTTATTTATGCAAGAGGAGGCCCAGCCAAGTATTGAGTGCATAGAAATGGACATTCTTTTCAGAAGCCTGACATGTGTGCTTCAAACATCCTTGTTTCATTGGTGTAATGTGAAATTCAAATTTTCTGAAACACTGAATTTTGGGTTTTCGCTGCCTGTAAGCCATAATAATCAAGGAATAATTTTACAAAATAAAAGCTTGAAATATTTTACGCTATGTGGAATGAATCTTTGTAAAATTACCGTTTCACTTTCTGAAATGACTGGCAAAAAATATTGAGCTTTTACACAATATTCTAATTTTTGGAGATGTACCTGTATGTATTGCAGTTAAAAAGAACAAAAATCACGGATTCTAATCTGTTACCCATATAAAGTAACTAAACAGCAAATATTAAAATTATTTTCATTTCATCATCATTAGCACAGTTGATAATGATGAGAACAACAAATAATGCGTTAATGTTTTTTGTAATTTCTGACTCTAAAAGACACACGTACACAGATGCACAGGTACAGAAGTTCTGTTTCAGATGGTTTAGTGTGATCAACAATATCTAAAACAAGGGCTGCATTTTGACGTCAAGCATATACAGGATGGACTTGTTTAGATCAAAGCATATTTAAGTGGTAAAACAGCCTAGTCAAAGTTCAGACCTAAATCCAAGAAGCAATCTGTGGTAGGACTTTAGACTTGATGCTCACAGACCATTTAGTCTGATCGGCTAAAGCAACTTTGCAAAGAAGAATGTACTTCTAAGTATGAAACATTTCATTGTAGACTCGTCCGTGAAACTCCTGAAGTTTGCAGATGACACCACTGTCATTGGACTGATCCAGGACGGTGATGAGTCTGCATACAGACAGGAGGTGGATCGGCTTGTACACTGGTGTAGTCAGAACTGCCTGGAACTAAACCCACTCAAGACTGTGGAGATGGTGGTGGACTTTCGGAAAACACCACCTCCATACACCCCCCTCACCATCCTCAACAACACCGTGTCGGCTGTGGATCACTTCAGGTTCTTAGGAACCACCATCTCTGAGGACCTGAGATGGTCTTCACACATAGACACTGTTCGGAAGAAGGCCCAGCAGAGACTGTACTTCCTGAGGCAACTTAAGAAGTACAACCTTCCACAGGAGCTGCTGGTCATCTTCTACACTGCCATCATTCAGTCTGTCCTGTCTTCATCCATCTCAGTGTGGTTTGGTTCATCCACAAAACAGGACAGGTCCAGACTGCAACGAATAATCAGGACTGCAGATAGAATCATCAGGGCTGACCTTCCCTCCATCCAGGACTTATACAGGTCTAGGGTCAGGAAAAGAGCTGCTAAAATCTCTGCAGACCCCACACACCCTGCACATAAACTGTTTAGAGTTCTGCCTTCAGGCCGACGCTACAGAGCGCTGTTCACAAAAACCAGCCGCCACAGAGACAGTTTCTTCCCCCAGGCTGTTTCTCTGTTGAACATTCAATAAAATACAAAACAACAGCATACAGATGTTGCAAATGCACCTTTTTATTTATATATGTGTATATTGTACATTGTAAATATGTATATTCTGTAGTGCAAAAACAAAACCAAAGAGCAAAGTGTACCGGAGTCAAATTCCTTGTTTGTATGTACAAACTTGGCAATAAAGCTGATTCTGATTCTGATTCTGATTCTGAAACATTTCATTGAGAAAACGTTCAGGGAGCTCCAGTCATAGTAAGACGAGGTTTACATTCTTATAACCTAAACCGGCCTTGGAGCTCCCTGGCTCAGATATGGTTGAGGTGCAAACACACCCTCCATTTCCGCTACCTGTATGACCCCTTCTCTTTTCCAGTGGTTATAATCAGTCTGACAGAGAGAGGTATCTCAATCCTTGTGGTTTTTAGTATAACAATGACCATCAGTGGGACCCTTTGTGGGGTGCCTTGAGACGACGTTGTAAATAAGCGCCGTTTAACTAAATAATCTGAACTGAAACTTTCTGTGTAGTTATGCTGCTATAGGCTTAGGCTGCTGGAGGACATTATGACCACTTTCACCCTCTTCACTACATTCTCACACTACTCTTCAATTTTGTATTATTTGCTGTTATTTCAGCTTTTAACTTTGTTCTCTCTCTTTTCTCTTCCTAGAAGCTACACCTGGCCTGACTCTGTGTCTACCTGTGACACCTTTCTGGAGAGGGGCATCGTCTGAGCTTCTGCTGGCAACAACTTAATGCTCCCCCTTTATCGATGATCCACATGGCCCTGTCTTTCAGTGTTTAACCCTTTCTCTCTCCTAGACATGGCGATTGACTGAGCTTTTACTGTAACTAACTCTATGTGCTCTCTTTCAGACTCTAACCTTGAAAACTGGCTCAGAGTTTATCTGTTCCTTCTTTCTAGGTGAAATGACTAAAGAAGCTACATCCATTAACATTTACCTTTTCCATCCCATAGAAAGGACTCCTGGATCAGTGCTTCTTTGTTCTCTTTGTGTCTCTGCTCTGTTCTCTCTAACCCCCAGTCGGTCGTGGCAGATGGCCGCTCAGACTGAGCCTGGTTCTGCTGGAGGTTTCTTCCTGTTAAAAGGGAGTTTTTCCTCTCCACTGTCGCTACATGCATGCTCAGTATGAGGGATTGCTGCAAAGTCAACGCCAGTGACTGTCCACTGTCTCTACATGCTCATCTAGGAGGAGGGAATGCTGCAAGTCACTGACTGGATGCAATCTGCTGGGTTTCCTTAGATAGAAAAACTTTTTATCCAATTTGAATAAAAAACAGAATCTGGCTGCACTGTTCAATGGTTAAGATTAATTGGAATGTATGTACCTGACTTTTGTGAAGTGCCTTGAGACGACATGTGTTGTGAATTGGCGCTATATAAATAAACTGAATTGAATTGAATAACAAGTTTGAATTTATGTGGACTTATGCAAATCCACACAGGGTCATAATAGCTCAACCAACTTTCTATAACCATAACCAGCTTTGGTATTGTCCTGGTTGGACATTTGAATCCTCTTCTTATCCGAATTGGTAAAAATAATTAAAATTGGCAGGTTTTCTAGCACAGACCTGGCGTTTAAGCATAGCTTGCAAGTTTTCAATAGGGATGAGGTTGGGCAAGAAATTAAATGCCTGAAAATGAATATTACATTAATGTCATAATGAGTGGATGTAAACTTGGAACTGTATTGAACTTTGTAGGAATGCAATAACTGGTTGTTACCCATTTAAATTATGGTGCTCATTTAATTTAAATGTTTATCCAACTGAATAAAATAAGAAACTCAATCATTGTTTCCTGGAAACAATGATTGAGTTTCAGGTTTGCTTGATTACAGCTGATTTAACTGCACTTTCCACCAGCTCATAAATGCTCTACAACAGTAGTCAGTCTCACCTTTCTGCCACTGAGCGGCGTTCCCATTGCGATGAGCCGGCCCGTTGTCCATGATGATCTGTAGTGACATTTGTATTATGAGGAAAAGTGTGGACCCTGAAAATTCACCTTTTAGTGAGTTTAGGTTTGTATTTTTCAGAGGACTCACAGAGTAGTTTGGTCCCATCGCTCTGATGGCGTGACCAGTCAAGGTCGCAATCGTAAAGAGCTGTGGAGAAACCTCCTTCGCCGCCTGCAGAGACAAACCATCCCATTCAGAGAAGATACATCTGAAGAGAAGATAGATCTAGAGTGTTTTTAATGCACCCCTTCGAACCTTCTCCTTCATCTCACAGAGCAGGTCCACCATCACCATACGTCCTTCTGCATCCGTGTTTCCCACCCGGACTCTGCGACCCGCGCGGGAGACCACCAGCTCGTCTGCCACGTAGCAGTCTGAGAAAACACGCAGGGAGATGGGAGGTGAGACCAGGCGCTCAGACCGGCTCAGAAGGTTCTATTAGGTGGAGTTAGGAAGAGTTCAACACTCACCTGCACCCACACTGTTCCTCACCATGGTCATCGCACCGACAACTTTCAGATGATTTGGCTTCAGATGGGCTAAAATCTAAAAGAGATTAGAGCTGCATCAAACAGAATCTGTATGCTGGAGGTTTCCTTTCAGTCTGACAGGCTTTTTTTAAGTTATGCCTTAATTTTATTTTATTTACAAATGCACAACGTTCAAACTACAAAAGGAAGATCTACGCTTGATTTGTGACACGATTTCCAGCAGCTAGTGACACCTTTGATCACACCATCTTAACTAAAAAGAGTTCATAGTACGGTGGGAATCTCAGGGCTGTTTTAAAGTGATTCACGTCTTACCTTTCAAACAAAGAAGGTCTGATTCTAATAATAGGTGAGGAACCCCAAATTACTCCCTTCAACCGAACTCAGAGAAGACCGAGTGTCTGATCATTGCCCCGGAGAGCCCGGTTCTTGTAAATCACACAACAGAGTTTTACGTTTAAATGCTGGTGTGAAGCCATTTTTGGCTCCCGACGGTCACTCCAAACAACTCGTATGAAGCGTGTTTTATTATTTGAGAAATATTTCCAAACTAGGAAGGTTGGTGTCAAAACAAGAGAGAACTTGAAATGGTTGTTATTGCTTCTATTTTATTTCATGAAGACTAATTTCCATCAAAAAGAAAGCCCGTGATCGCCTTCAATTGGTCCAAAACTCTGCAGCTAGACTCTTAACTGGAACAAGCAGGGAAGCTCACATCACTCCAGTTTTAATGCCTTTGCAATGGACATCCAGACTTTAGCTTTCAGGGCTCTGCATGATTACGCCCTTGCTAAATTACTGAATTTTTAAAGTCACATATTCCATCTAGAGCTCTCTAGTCTTTAAACCAAAATCTACTCGTAGTCCTATGAACAAGGTATAACACTCGTGAGGATCGCTTTTTCTAGACTGTTGCACCTAGACTGTGTAACGAACTTCCTCTAGTTTTAAGTCGTCTTGAGATTCCCACAACTCATTTTTAAAGCAGCTGAGGACTTTCTTGTTCAAACATGCCTTTCCCTAAACTACCTGGAAGAATCCAGCAACAGCAGCAGCTCCACACTTGTCCCTGTGCATCCCAGCCATGAAGCCTCCAGCCTTGATGTCTGCTCCTCCTGTGTCGTAGGTAATGCCCTGCAAGACATCACATAAACACCTGTTTTTAAGTCCTGTCTGATCTAAACAGAGGACTAGAACAGATAACTGCAGAGACTTTTATTCTATTTCTCTCCTTTGATGACATATTGTCTGTGGAGTATTAGATTTTAGAAAAAGTTAAATGTTTGCATCAGAGCAATCTGGGACTCTTACCTTTCCAACCAACATGAGAGTCTTCTGGATCGGTCCCTCTCCACGGTACTGCAGCTTGATGACCCTGGCCTGATGACGAGGTACACCTGAAGAGTTTTGTTTTAATGCAATGTTTAGACCTGTAGAAAATCTGTGTTTTATCTGTGTGATAAACAGAAAAGCTGCTGTCTTACCGTTTGCACAGCGGTTCACTGCAGCCAGACATGGATACTCCTTCTCCAGAACCTTCACGTTGCTCACCACTTCCACCTGGAAACACACAGACCTGTTCAGTCCACTGAAGAACCAACTGTTAGTATGTTTCACAGCGCCTTGCTGAAACATTCGTCTTCCTAGACTCTTTTCTATTTTTGTCACATTACAACCAGAAAGCTTAATTAGTTTTATTGACGTTTTATGCAACAGACCAGATAAAGTGGAAGGTGAATAAGACATGGTTTACAAATACAGTGTGTCATGCAAATGCATCTGCCCCCCTTTACCTAATTCCCCTAAATAAAGCCCAACTGCCTTCAGAAGTCACCTAATAAGTATATCGCATCCACAGGCGAGCACTTTGATCTCAGTATAAATGCAGCTGTTCTGTGAAGCCCCCAGAGGTTTAATTTGGAACAAACAGGTTAAGGTGTGTGACGTTTCTTGCAGGGTAACATGAAACAAGGAACTTAAGAAATGCACTACATTTTTCATCAACACAAACCTGAAAACAATGAAAGTTTTAAGAATATTTTTGCAGGGCAGTGCATTTTCTTTTTCTTTTGTTTGCACGCAGGCTTCTTCCTTACCTCCACAGGGCTGTTCTTGAAAAGCTCCTGGACGTATTCGGCCACGCGAGGGGCAGCCATGCGTTCAGGGTCTGAGCCGCCGATGTCCCGGTAAGCCAGTCTGAGGAAGGGAAATAAAACAGTTGCCGGGGAGTTTTTTAACAAAACAAAAAAAAACAAAAAAAAAAACACGGAAAACGAGAACTCTGACCCACCTTCCGCTTTCCAGAGCATTCGCCAGCTCTACCAGCCTCCTCCCCTCAGCCTCCTGTGCCGCCCACAGCCCCAGAACACACACCTTGTGGTCCAAGGATTTGATGTTTGCCTCTCGCACTTCAAGGGGCTTTCAACAGATGTCAGTATGAAAGAAGTCAGCATGTGTATTTAGAATAAATTCTTCTTCATGCCAATCAAACTCTATATGAACATGTGCAACATCTGCTGAGAAAACTCAGGTATAGAAAGGCATCTGGAAAGATAGAGATCAAATACTTTATTATGTATGAATGACAATAATTTTGCTCAGCTAAACTTGCAACCCCGTCCATCTAGTGGATTTAGTGCAAGGATTTCTTTGTAACCACATTACCTGACCATGATCCAGCTGACAGGACCATGGAAAGAGGAATGCTTTGGCATTCTAGCCTCTTATAAAAAGTTGGTAAGTATAGCTGTTCCCCATAGAGGCATGTTGGAAAGGCCTTCCTTGGGCATGGAAAAAAATGAGTAAGATGGAGGCTCTTCAGACACTGGCAGATGGGTAGTGAGCTGGGCCGTCTGTCAAACCACCATCTGAGGCCTGCTGTGCTTTAAGGGTTGAAACACACAAGGTCGGATACCACCTGATATCCCCTCATGCTCCAAGACTGCAATTACCCAACGGGTAAAATAATCAGATGTATTTAACACCATAATGGTAGTTCACGCCATTTTCTCAGACTCTGTGCACTTCAACATTTACTAATTCCAATGCAGCCTGCTTTCACTTCTCTGTCATGGCACATCTGACTTTGTCCTTGGTCGATCTCATCTCATGTTTTAGTCACCTTTCCATTATGTTTGCATTCCAACCTTTACACTCATCTAACAGGGAACACTTAACATTTAATGACGGTGTTAATGATGGAGCTCATGGTTGAGGGAGTTTTATAACCTTCATTGCTACTCAAACTGACAGCTGTCTCACTGAGGCCAATCAAGGAAGCAAAGCAGGTCCAACTGCTCATTGAAGGCAAGGCAAAGCAAGGCAAGTCAAGGCAAGTTTATTTATGTAACACATTTCCGTAGCAAGACAATTCAAACAGCTGTACATGAAAAAAGGAGAAAGAGACATAATAGGAAAAGTACATTACAGTGGCATAAAGGTAATTAAATACTTAATAAACACAAATAATTAGGGGGAGAATAAAAATGAATAATTAAAATAAGTTGATAATAAAGATACAAAATGAAAAATTAATGTTAAAATGATAAGAAAATGAAAGGACAGTCGAACTGAAAACTTAACTAATAATGTTTAAATAGCACAGTCAAAGGCCACTCTAAACTAATAACTTTTTAATCTTGATTTGAAGCAACTTAGGGTTTCAGCGCTTTTACAGTGTCCTGGGAGTTTATTCCAGGTTAGTGGAGCATAAGAACTAAAAGCTGCTTCTCCATGTTTGGCTCTGAGAGGTCTGTAATTTATTTTGGTGCTAAGCCATTCAGTGATTTATAGACTAAGAGAAGTATTTAATGTCTATTCTTTGAGCTACGGGGAGCCAGTGTAAGGACTTTAGAACTGGGGTGATATACCTGGACTTGAAAAGAAACTTCAGAAATTATGTTATTTTTTTTTTAAAGTAATGTGATTCCCAAAGCCACATTTTTAAAAGCCTAAATCAGTGCAAAAGAAATCCAATATTTAAATTGTATTCCCTAATATGGACCATGTCACTGTACTATTTTTAAAACATTCAACTTTATTTGACAGAACAGTCCTTTCTCACCATGTAGAGAGCATGAAGGGCACCAAGTGCAGCTGCCAAGGCACTGTCCTTATAGTCCTTGTGCGGAGGGCAAACCAGCAGGGGTCGCTGCATGCCTGCTTTCAAGGCACTGCAAAAGTACAACAATGAGCAATGATACCTGGATAAAATGAAACATGGAGGTGACGGCGACAAGCTGCTGTTAACTGACCGTTTGATGCCGTTGACTGCTGCGTCACTAAAGCGTCTGACATCATCGTAGTCCCGGTTCACAGGGCCGGTGGAGGCAAATATCAAGCGTTTCCCGGGAAGACTGGGAACCTTGATAAGCACCACCTCATCCCCCAAACCGCTGTCCACCTAAAAGGATGGGAGAATGGATGGAGCTAAATACAAAGCAATCCTGGAGGAAAATCTGTTAGAGGCTGCAAACGACTTGATACTGTACATACAGCAACTATAACTATAATGGAATGGCTCAAATTTAAGAATATTCATGTGCTGAAATGGCCTAGTCAAAGGCCAGACGTAAACCCAACTAAAAGTTCAAAGATGTTCTCCATCTAACCTGACTGAGACTGATCAATTTTGCAAAGAAGATTGGTAAAAAAAAAAAAATCAACCACTAGTGTGAAGCTGGTAGAGACAAGAAGTGCTGACTCACGGGCACTGAACACAAATGCATGTCACACTTTTGCATATGTATTGCATTTATAAAAGGCCAACTACCTCAGGATATATTAATAATGCCAAACATAAATGAAACCTCCATAAAAACAGCAATGTGGCACCTTGATTTCCTAATCCAGCAGTGGTGTGAGTGCAGACACTTACAGAGCTGTAATCCTGCAGGGGGGCTTTCAGACACTCCAGCTCAACGGGGAGGGTGTCATGGCTCTGGGTCACTAAGACGATGCCATCAAAACTATAAAAACAAAACAAACAAACAAAAAGACACACCACAAAATCAGCATTCAATTCTGACTGAAATAGACTGAAGAGGAGGGGCAGGATCCTTACTTATACTCACTTCTGGTTTTTGAGGTCGGTGGTCCACTCGGTGGGCTGGACGCTGGACAGAGAAACAGAGTGCAGAGTCAGCAACACAACTGACTCAATGTATCTAAGATAGAGTGAAGCAACAGGCGCTTGTCTGATTTAAAAATGTGTTAATGATAACAGGGGGAGGAAAAACCTGTAGGACCTTTGAAACTTGCAACTAAAAAATACTGCATCTGATAAGACTCTTATGAGGGTCAACACTTTCACGCTTATTTCTCTCGTTGCAACCTTCAGGCAGGATAAAAAGAGAAATCAGTGCATCTAAAGCTTATTTAATCTCTTTGCACACTTTATAGGGTGCAATCACCTCATTTTGTAGGGGATTACAATTTACATTTTGATGACAAATCAGATTTGTTTAACACCAGTCAGAAGGTTCTGGCATCATATGACACACTGGAAGGGAAACTAAAACTGTCATGCATGCAGTTTTTTAATGGAAACTGATTCCAATTGTTAATAAATCGCAAAGCAGAAGATAAGGATCAGCTTTCCCCAAACGGAACTGTTAAAACTGCGTGTTAACCGTTGGCCTGAAAGAAATAAACAAATAAGGTCAAATAAACAAGTTTAATGAAAGCAAGATCGTTATTTGTGAAAAAAAAAATAGTTTTTAAGAGAACAAAAGCCTAAGGCTCCATGTTTGCTGCGCTGTGTATATAACAGGAATCAGGTAACAGTTTAACCCGGACAGGAATCAGATTTGAAAAATAAACCTTTAATCCCACCTGGTGCACATTGCTGCTGTCCTCCTTCTGCAGTCTTCGATGTCAAGAGAGACCAGCCAGCCGGTAGCAGCAGCTCCTTCCTTGAACGGCTCAGCCTCTTCATCACATGACCAGAGATGCCTTCACGGACTCAAATAGGTTATCCGTGCAAACAGCTTCGTCTTGAAATGCGATTTTATAATCGAATTTGAGTTATCCTAGTAAGATATCTAGACGAATTAGAATAAAGTTAATATGTGCTATATATTTACGACAGCATTGTAATTTTAAATAGTTCTCTCACCAATTTGTCTAAGCGGGGTGAACTTCCGACTTCACGTTATCGGGTTTGTAGGGAAATGTAGTTTTAGGAATTGCTTGATTAAACGCAAACAACAGATATCGAATATTTAAAATAACACAGACGCAGTCATTAAAACACCAATAAAACGTCCGTTTTAGACTGATATATATCTATTTTTTAACCGAACTGACATAACGGACTACAAAAGCTGACCGGAAGTAGCTAGTGGCGTCGTTTCCTTGTGCAGAACCGTGGAGGTGAGTTTTGGCTGCAGACAGTATTAAGTGCACAATCACCAGGGTGGCTGTTAGGTTTATATTCAGCAGTAGCTATGTTGCAATGGCACATTCCTCCTGAGCAGTCATTTATAGGACACTCTTCGACCTGCAGGTAAGCAGCTCTGAAGCGTCGTGTTTAGGATTCATTTGATCAAATCTTTCACTTATGTTGTGGAAGGTAAATGATTTGAATTGACTCGGTTTTGGCCTAATTTTCTAGTTTATGCACACGTCGCTTACAAAGTTCTTCAGGTTTCCGCATGTGATTGCTGATTCAGCTTAGTTTAAGAAGTTTAAGAAGTCTGAAAGTGTGGCGTGCATTTGTTTTCATACCTTCAACCTTGGGTGCAATTACAGCTGCAAGTGTTTTGCAGTATGTCTATATCAGCTTTGGACATCTAAAGAATAATGTTTTTGCACATTTCGTTTTGGCTAAATAGATCATACTCAGTGAGATTAGGAAAAGAAATTACAAAATAATTAGTGTTTTTAATTTAAAATACAAATGGAATTTATGTGGCCTGTGAGAACTTTCAACTTGACCATTTTGGCCTGCATGGCAAAAGTTTGAAACCAATGCTCTGAACTTCCCAAACCAGCCTGTATTTACCTCCAACCACTTTCCTATCATCCGTGATCAGAAGCATCCCCAGATCATGATTCTGCCACCACCTTGATTTGTGGGGCAGGTGGTGTGTTCAGGGGGATGTGAGAGGATGGAATGGCCTGCCTGCAGTCCTGACCTCAACCCCTTTAAACACTTGTGGGATCAGCTTAGGATCGTACTAATCGTGCCATAGTGACTGACGGATTTTTTTACTTGCGACAAATGCTGGGTGAAGAATAGGATGCCATCCCGCACCAATGTGTGACCAAGGTGGTGGCCAGAAAGAAGGAGAGGTACCTGGCAGCTGTGGCTGTATACGGTTCTCCCAAACACTACTGAGGCCTCTGCTTGTGAAATAGATGAACTGTATGCCAATCTGTCTTGTTTCTCCAAACTTGAAATCATCCAATCCAGTAAATTACACCAAATCAGAGTCATTGGCAGAGAGGGTACAATCCACGAAGGCATTTTCATAACAAATGTGGCACAATTTAACTGGAAATGAACAGGCTTTCCAACAGTTAAGGATTTATTGCCAATAAGTATTGTTACATCAAAGAACTTACTTTTTGTGCCAGTTTTCCATTGGGACTGTGATTTCAAAGAAGTGGAGCTGTAAGAAAGGGAATAATCTCAAGCTCTGCAGAAACTTTTAACTGATTAGTATTATTGATACCTGGGAAGAATGCTGCTCTATTGAAGCACATTCCTTCCTAGTGAGATTTCAATAAATTTTAAATCATATATTTTATTTTGCAGATCAAAACTTTTAAGATATAATGTTGAAAATTTGCATGTCACAATTGCAAACAAGTTCATGATGAACAAGTCAGCTTAGAATGCATTTCTCAAAGAGGGTGTCTTTGGTATTCATCATATCTTTTATGCATTTTCCATTACATTTGTTAGCGGTTTATGTTATTTATAGTTTCTTTCTCCTTTTCATCAAAAGATGAGACTTCCTCTTCGCTCCTGTTGCATCTTCACGAGTTTAATCCCTCAGAAACAAACGGCAGACGTACATTGGCGAGGCTTAAGTGGTGCAGCAATGCGTTTGGTGCAGTTTCGTCGCAGTGGTTATGCCGATGGCGTCAGAGTTGGAGTGGAGCAAGGCGAGGGACTAGGTGTGGTGGATCTGAAGGCGTTCGACCCCTCTATGCCTTCAACTGTGAGAGAGCTGCTGCAGCTGGGAGACAAAGGTCTGGATTGTGCACAAAGGTACCTAAGACTGAATTCCTTCATGCTTTTTTTTATCTTAACTTCTCTGTGATGTCAGTTTTTCTTCATTATTTCTTCTTGCCAGCCTGATTTTATGAGTAAACTACCTCCTTTAACTTTTTCTAAATAATCACTATGAAATTAATTTTATTAAGTCCTTGTCCTTCTCAGAGCACTGGCGTCTGGTCAGTTTGTGGTCGACAGAGCGAACATCCAGCTGTTATCCCCCATTTTGGCCCCAGAGAAAGTGGTCTGTGTGGGCATGAACTACCGAGATCACTGTCTGGAGCAGAATGCCCCCATCCCTAAAGAACCTATAATCTTCAGCAAGTTCCCCAGCGCTATCACAGGACCGTACGAAGACATTGTTCTTCCCCCAGAGAGCCAGGTAAGAAGGAAACTTCGTTACTAAAGGACTGTTAGACCTGCTTTTAAACCAGTGAATGTTGCAAATGCAATGGACACTGGGACTCTGTTATCTCTCAAATCAATACAGTTTTTCTGAACTGAGTGAAGAGCAAAGGGACAGTGATGGGTTATTCTGGGAATACAAGCATAAATAACTTAAATACACATCCTATAATCTCTGCCATAGCATTGTAAAGTAGTAAATTATTTCCAGCATCATCAAACAGACTTAAAAATTATATATTATCACATTTTAAAGCCATAAAACTTTAAACTCTTGAAAGTATGACAGTTAAATAAATCGTAGTCAGTCTTTCCATTGTTTTTCAAAGCAAATAAAAGATGATGTGCTGCCTTGAACCCCAGAGTGCAACCAGCCAGCGGATTGTTTTCCAGACGAAAACAATTTTCTAACAGGAATCTGTAAAATGGATGCGTGGCTGCTTATTGGCAGCACAGAAAAAGAACAAAGTGAGTACTGTTAGTTTTCCCAACAATCCTATATCCAGGAATTGTCTCTCAGAAATGGCCTCTCAGTTTGTCACAGGATATTGAACCAGTTAGAACCTTTGCTTCAAGATAAGGAGCAACCCAACACTGAGAGGACGAATCAATTTATGACACGGCTAGGATGGATATCAGTCATGAGTCGTAGGCATCTCATGACTGATAGCTCTTGTGGAGTCATTAGCCAGACCATCGATGGTGTTGTTTGTAAGCATAAAGTTTGACTGTTGAAAAAATATGTTAATAGTGGCTGTTTACTTTATTTTTTAAAGATCCCTAATTTCAGTGGATAGTATTATGAACTAAACCAAAAACACCTCTCTCTAAATGTTGCTATTGCATGTTTACCTGTGATAATTTGCTGCAGCAGCGACTTTTTCCTAAGTGTGTGAGCTAAATGAACATCAGACTGTATTTCAGGGTTTTCACTTTCCTTCCAATTATTGCATGGTTAGCATCAGGTTGAAGCACATTTTTTAGTAAAAGTATGAAAAAGCCAACTGTAGAGGGAGTCTGAGAGGCTTGATGGCTCCATTATTGTAGCGTAGTTAAACTTTCATGAGTAGCACATTGTGAATGCATGGCACTTATAATCTGATATTCTATCAAATATTGCGTCCAGGCAGTCCTTTGTGATTGTGATACTGCGATGCCGACTAAACACATTGCCCAAATCTACTTAACAGCACTGAAAAGGAAAATCTGTAAAAATTATTATGTTTGCTTTAATGCTGCATTAACTGTGACAAACTAAGAGGCTAATTGTGCATGATTTCAAAAGAGAACTGCAGTTTGATTTTTTTTTTGTTAAATCTGTTGATCATAAAACAAAGCAAAATGCTTCAAATATTTTGCATTATTATTTTTAATGCTGGGATTAAGGGAAAATGTAAGCATAGACCATTGAATTTCCTTCAATCTAAACACTAGAAATTGAAGAAATGTTGCTTGATTACTTTAGAGCAGTGTTTTTCAAAGTGGGGGCGCCAGGGGGCGCTAGGGGGGCCTCAGAAAGGTTGGCGATGACGATAAAACAAAAGCTCTGTTCTTATTCTCAACAGTTTGTTGAATATTATTCAGTGGGATTAGAATTGTGTTAACATATTTTAATAATATCCTTACATTAAAGAAATGTATTGATTATTGAATAGTTAATAAAAGACATTTAAAAAAAGTAGATGTTTCTGTGGGTTTGCAAAAAGGAGTCCCCGCCCAGAAGCAAATGCTGTTTGGGGGGCCATGGTATTGAAAAGTTTGCGAACCCCTGCTTTAGAGTACAAACAAATCATCATGTTCAGGAATTACAGAACATTTCTGAAGTCGGTCCAAAAAGCTTTTATGTAGGGTTAGTAATTATGTTTGGCCGCTAGATGGCACTGTGGTACAAGTTGAGATTATTAAAACCTTGCTTTAGTCCAGGGTCTCCAACTCCAGTCCTCCAGAGCAACTGCCCTGCAACTTTTAGATGCATCCCTACTCCAACACAGCTGAATCAAATGGCTGAATTACCTCTTGAGCATGCCATCAAGTTTGGCAGAGGCCTAGTTAGAAGACATTCATTTGATTCAGGTGTATTGGAGCAGGGATGCATCTAAAAGCTGTAGGATAGCAGAACTCAAGGTCTGGAGTTGGAGACCCCTGTATTAGTCGGTAATTAATAGCATATTTTCAATCAAAATGTAGTATTTGTATTGACTGTGTCTAAAATTATTTTCAGTATTAATGCACAAAACTTGAGCTCTAATACGGCTGATCAGCTTATTTTAAGAATGCAAGAAAAACAAATAAACCTTTAACAGTAGGGAGGTGGATCATGCCTGAAAACATGAAATACAAATAAAGGGTAAGGGATTTGTGTGTAAGAGGGTCTATCTGTATAAGAGCCGTAAAGTTTTAGTTTACTTAGTGACTTAATAAAAAAAAGTCTTTGTTTTTCACCCTTCTCCCTAAATCCACAGCCCTGATTTATCTGTTCATCCACAACGTCGAACACTGCTTGTAATTTAAAATGCCAGTATCCCGGGTGATATATCTGTTTTATGTTTCACTGGGTGAGATGAAGCTGTTAGGCTATCATAGCCTGCCTGTAAATTCTGTGGATGTTCTAGTCTTTCTCCTCCTTGCAGAGATAAAGTCTCTGAAGGAAAATCTAAAACCCTCCTTCCTGACTTTGATAAGATCAGATTGAAGATGTTGTCACTGTAGTCATGATAGTTTTCGTACTTTAGCAGCAAGAGATCAGTCTGAAACTGTTGAATGGATACTAGGAAGTCGCACCATCTTCTTACTCTCTCTGTCGTATCTCCAAAGTGTTGTCCTTAACTGAAGGACTAATGTTCTGTTGGCCAATTATAGATTCCCTTTCACTAAAATTAGTGACCCACTAGTGTGAGCAACTGTTTTGTTTTCCAGTTACTGGACTCAAAAAATCGTTCAACACCAACATTTAAAGCACAGCTCTGCCTGAAGTTTACATGCAGCCATCATGGTCATGTTCATTTTCCAGGAAGGACAGATTGTGGATGATACTTTTTAACAATTTAAACAAAACCAAGGACACGTTTTAATTGATTGTGGATTTTCTGTGAACTATAGAGAGTCTAAATTATACATACGTGATTAAAAATATACATGCATCTGAACTTATATCTTGGTCTCTTAGCAAAGTTCTGACACTCAATTATTACTAAAAATTACTAAAATTGCATGTCGTTATCACTCAATCCTGGAAACCTATCAATGCAAATAAATCATTAAAATCAGTAAAATTATGAGATTCATGCTCATGATGAGTAAATGTGAACTTCTGGGTGAAACTATAATTTTCTTTGCTTTTGATATGACCTCCACAAATAAAACCAGGCAGACCTATTATTTTCTAAACAGGGCTCAAGACTCAAACTTAACATGTTGTTGGAATTATTAAAATACAATTTTTATAATTTACTTTTTTCGTCTCTAATTCACTGTTGGGTCCAATTGAGTGTTGGGTTTTTCCTCTGTTTTGTATTAAATAATATAGTTTGTTTTTAAGTAGCCAAAAGCCCGACTGGGTGCAAAAATCACAAATTAGCTTAGGCTAAAAATGTTAAAGGTTTTGCTCACTCTAGCCCCTGCAAAAGTTAACTAATAATCAAATCAAATTGTAAAAATCAAGTTTGATGGAAAAGTGCAGACCTACATTATTCATAAAAAAATTAGAACTTAAAGCCCAGTGTGGCATGTTTTTAATTTATTCAAACTATTGTAGAAAAATACCGCGTAACATGCATAAGACTGTACTTTTATGGGACTTAGAATAAAAATAAATAATATTTTAAACAAGGAGTTTAGTGTCCTGGGTTCGACACGCAGCTGGGGGTCTTTCTGCATGGAGTTTGCATGTTCTCCCCGTGCATGCGTGGGTTCTCACCGGGTACTCCGGCTTCCTTCCACAGTCCAAAGACATGCCTGTTAGGTTATTTGGTCTCTCCAAATTGCCCTTAGGTGTGTGAATGAGTGTGTGCATGGTTGTGTCTGTGTTGCCCTGTGATGGACTGGCGACCTGTCCAGGGTGTACCCCGCCTCTCGCCCATAGATTGCTGGAGATAGGCACCAGCTCCCCCGCGACCCACTATGGAAGAAGCGGTAGAAAATGACTGACTGAGTTATTTAGTTTAAACATTTAAAGCAGGGGTGTCCTCAGAACGATTTGGGGCAGCTTGGGAGCGCCATTTAAGAATGGTACAGATGTGGCCCGCCAGCACAGGTGGACACTTGAAAAACCGTGTTTAAGGCTGGATTTTCACTGACGTGATACTTTTCAAAAAAGGAAACAAGTTTAATGAATTAGGTGCAGCATTTCATTGAACTAGTTTAAATACAGTGAGCGTTTTGAAGAAAGTGTGACCCACATCCTGTCCTTGTTGCTGAGAATAGACTAAACTAAGACAAATTTGTAAGATTCTTTTTTATATTCTGATCCATAAAGGTTTACAGATTCCTTTTGGACAAAAATCAGACCACTTTGATCACTTTTTTAAAGTGCTGCATGTTGAAATCATTAACGAACTCATAAAAATAAAAACATTGCACAATAAAACTAAATCGCATTTTTAATAAAAACAAACATTTTGTGGCCCAAAAGTATTTTTAACCACAAGTTTGTACATAGCTAAATGGAAGCAATTAATTCATATCACAGCCTAATTAGAGCTGCTGTTTGCTGCCTCAGCATTATCTGTATTGTTGAAGTGGATAGCAGCAGGATAAGCAAGAGGTGTGTTGGCTCAGCTTTGTCTTTTCACTCTGTTAGATTTCTCTGCAGATATCTGATGCTGGTGTTGGGTATTAAATATTGCATGATCAGTTTTATTCACTGAGATTCCTAAAAACCTTCCACCAGTTTGTCATGTTTCCAGTGAAGTAAAGTTTTTGTTACACTGAGGGGGGAGATTAGTTTTGTTTCCTTCCTTAAAAATGAAGTCCTGTTTGAGCTTTTTTTAAACCACAACAGCATTTTATATCAGTTTAAGCCAATGATGGGTATGTTATGATATCATGTAATCACATGGTGGTGTTTTTCATTTAAATCTGGAGTGGGTGAAAACCGTTCACATTAGGTATGCTATTAGTCTAAGATCCAAGGTCTGATTTATGGGGCAAATGGAACACACCATCAGAACCTTGCCCATAGATCCTAAAACTAAACAAACTAATTCATTCTGCTCAGGCCAGCTAACATGAAGGCAAAAAACAGACCTTTAGGACTAATTTTCTCTGGACAGAACAAAGATTCTGTTGTTGAGCCACAATCAGGAAGAGTCTCAGACCACTGTGGCAGATATGCAGTAGTTGGGTCTGATTTGCCATCTCAGGGAGAGGGAAGCTTTCTGCTTCTGCATCACGTCAGTGCATAATTTTTTTTACACAATACAACGGCCCATATGTCTAACAGATCCAGCTTATCTGGAACAGAACACGATCCTCAGGACAGTAACAAGAAAACAAGAACGGCAGCATCAAAGGATGGTTAGGTCAAGGAATCTCTATCTGATCAGAGCTTTCTGAAATGCTGCAGTAATTGAGACAGACTAACAGTTCATATCAAAGTTGTGTTACTGGAAAGATGGATGTTACTGTTCGAGAATGGTACTGGGAATACAGTTTGGATATACAGGTACAAATATTACTGAACGTCCGCTTAATGCAAAGTAAATGTATGTACTGAACTACAGGGGTTGGACAATGAAACTGAAACACCTGTCATTTTAGTGTGGGAGGTTTCATGGCTAAATTGGACCAGCCTGGTAGCCAGTCTTCATTGATTCCACATTGCACCAGTAAGGGCAGAGTGTGAAGGTTCAATTAGCAGGGTAAGAACACAGTTTTGCTCAAAATATTGAAATGCACACAACATTATGGGTGACATACCAGAGTTCAAAAGAGGACAAATTGTTGGTGCACGTCTTGCTGGCGCATCTGTGACCAAGACAGCAAGTCTTTGTGATGTATCAAGAGCCACGGTATCCAGGGTAATGTCAGCATACCACCAAGAAGGACGAACCACATCCAACAGGATTAACTGTGGACGCAAGAGGAAGCTGTCTGAAAGCGATGTTCGGGTGCTAACCCGGATTGTATCCAAAAAACATAAAACCACGGCTGCCCAAATCACAGCAGAATTAAATGTGCACCTCAACTCTCCTGTTTCCACCAGAACTGTCCGTTGGGAGCTCCACAGGGTCAATATACACGGCCGGGCTGCTATAGCCAAACCTTTGGTCACTCATGCCAATGCCAAACGTCGGTTTCAATGGTGCAAGGAGCGCAAATCTTGGGCTGTGGAAAATGTGAAACATGTATTGTTCTCTGATGAGTCCACCTTTACTGTTTTCCCCACATCTGGGAGAGTTACGGTGTGGAGAAGCCCCAAAGAAGCGTACCACCCAGACTGTTGCATGGCCAGAGTGAAGCATGGGGGTGGATCAGTGATGGTTTGGGCTGCCATATCATGGCATTCCCTTGGCCCAATACTTGTGCTAGATGGGCGCGTCACTGCCAAGGACTAACGAACCATTCTTGAGGACCATGTGCATCCAATGGTTCGAACATTGTATCCTGAAGGCGGTGCCGTGTATCAGGATGACAATGCACCAATACACACAGCAAGACTGGTGAAAGATTGGTTTGATGAACATGAAAGTGAAGTTGAACATCTCCCATGGCCTGCACAGTCACCAGATCTAAATATTATTGAGCCACTTTGGGGTGTTTTGGAGGAGCGAGTCAGGAAACGTTTTCCTCCACCAGTATCACGTAGTGACCTGGCCACTATCCTGCAAGAAGAATGGCTTAAAATCCCTCTGACCACTGTGCAGGACTTGTATATGTCATTCCAAGACGAATTGACGCTGTATTGGCCGCAAAAGGAGGCCCTACACCATACTAATAAATTATTGTGGTCTAAAACCAGGTGTTTCAGTTTCATTGTCCAACCCCTGTATATATGCACTTATAACTTGGTCTGGACTCCTTTTGCATGAATTACTGCATCAATGCGGCGTGGCATGGAGGCAATCAGCCTCTGGCTCTGTTGAGGTGCTCTGTTGAGCCCAGGTTGCTTTGATAGCAGCCTTCAGATCATCTGTATTGTTGAATTCGTTGACTGTCATCTTCCTTCTAACACCTTGTAGAGTTTATATAGGGATCACGTCAGGACAGTTTGCTGACCAATCAAGCACAGTAACACCATGGTCATTGAACCAACTTTCGGTGTCAAGTCCGGCTGAAAAATGAAATCAACCATGAAGTGCTTTAACACTTCTTGGTTGATGGCTGCATTGACAGTGGACTTTAGAAAACGTCACACTGGACCTCAAGCAACATGGATTCTGTATCTCTCCACTCCTTCTCCAAACTCTGGGAAATTGATTTCCAAATGAAATACAAACTTTCTTCAGAAGAGAGGAGTTTGAACCACCGCGCAGTCCAGTGCTTTCTTCTCTTTAGCCCAGGTAAGGCAGTTCTGACGTCTCTGGTTCTGGAGTGGCTTGACACAAGGAATGATACATTTGCAGCCCATGTGGATGATTTGTCTGTGTATAATGGGTATTAAAGGTCTGACTCCAGCTGCAGTCTACGCCTTATGAATCACAATCCTTTCAAGGCTGTGGTCATCTCTGTAGCTCATGCATCTTTTTCTACCAGTTTTTCCTTTCACTCAACTTAACTTTAATATGTCTGAATATAGCCCTTTGTGAGCAGCCAAAATCTTTGTCAATGACCTGTTAAGGCTGACCGTTCATGAGGAGGGTGTCAAAAACTGTCTTTAGGACAACTATCAAGTCCACAGTGCCCAACATTGTGAAGGCCATACCATTTTGTATTAGTACTTTTAATCGGTCTTATCAAATATTCCAATTTCATAAGAAACTGGATTTTGGGTTTTCATTAGTTAGCCATATTCCTCAAAAATCCACAAAAAAAAACAAAAAATATCACACTGTGTATAATGATACACTTTTTCAATTACTGAAATAATTATTTCAATCTTATCCAAACTGGAAAAGATTCAAATCTTTCATCTGTAGATGCAGTCTTTGTTAAATCTTTTTCTGCCATATTCCTGCATAAAAAACAACTGTATATAAAATTAGTCATTGTGTCATGAGCCATCTTTAAACTCTATCTTCATCCGGGTCTTTTCTTTTTCTCAAGGAGGTGGACTGGGAGGTGGAGTTGGCCTTTGTGATTGGGCGAAGAGGAAAATGCATCAAGGTGAGCCACGCATCTCAGCTGACATGCTCCAGTGAAGCAGGTCTGATAAAACCATTTCCATTCCCACTGTTATGCAGGAGGAAGATGCTCTCTCCTATGTTGCCGGGTTCACTGTGGCCAATGACGTGAGCGCTCGTGATTGGCAGATGAAGCGCAACGGGCAGCAGTGGCTGCTGTCGAAGACATTTGACGGCTTCTGCCCCCTCGGACCCGCCTTAGTAACCGCTGATGTTGTGAAAGGTGAAAGAACGAGGAGGCGGACGGAGGCAATCTGGTGAATCATGCAATTAACTGTGATTTTGGCTGTTTGCTGAGTTAACGAGCTAAAATCAGAGGAAAGCAGACTTCGTACAGCATCTGCGACAAAAAAACAAGATCATTATAGAGATAAATTGGAAAACTGTGATAATTTATCCATTTTTGAAGAAACCCAGCTCAAAAATGAGAATACACCTAAACCAGTGATTATTTATACAAAATTGAGTTTATTTCTCATTTCCAGTTAGTTAAGCAGGTCAGATGTTAGGATTTGACACTGGTCTGTGCCTACAAGCATGCTTTAGTGATTCATAAGATGGCTAGATGAATTTTAATGGGGGTTGTTTGTGAATGTTAAAAAGACGGGAAGAAAATAATCCAAAAAATCTGAGCAAAGGGGAAACAAACCTGCATTTAGCCTCTATAAGCAACATCAACAAGAGGGAAAAAAATCTTGCTTGCCTTTTTTGCATAAAAATACATTTAACTTTGCAGCGCCATATCAAAGTACCCCTCAGGGTCCCTATACACTCTTGAAATGTGTAGTTATCTCTCAGGCTAAGTCCGACCACCCAATGGAAGAAGCTAATTTCAGCTGCATGTATCCCAGTTCATCATCTTTCGGTTACTATCCATCTCTCATGACCATTGGTGAGTGTTTGAATGTAGTTAGACTGGTAAATCGAGAGTTCATCTAAGCTTTCTTCACCGTGACAGACTGTAGCCCACATTACCCCGTCTATCAGTCTCCTTCTCCGTCCTACAACCATTAATGAGCCGGACACCAGGAACGCGGAGAATGCAGACACAGGTTTGGTTTGGTTATACAAGAACCAAACCGGATAGCCCTTAAAAGCAACCCTGGCACACCGCACTCCTGGAAGATCTCTCACTAAATGCCTCAAGGGCCACCATTGGAAACTTTTCTTGAAGGTGTGTTCTGTACAGTGCAAAACATTTAAAACTACTTATATCTTTAAATTTTCCCTTAAAGGAACCAGACTCTCTGTCTTTTATTGGGTCTTTTAAAGTGGTAAGACAACCAAAGTAGAAAAAACATTTTGAAATGCCTCCAAAAAGCCTATAGAAACACTTATTATGGCCAAAGATTCCTTAAAAAAGGCGTTAAACCAAGATATTTGAATGACCTAAGCATGTAACAGGCTTTTGAAAGACACATGTAAAAGTCAGAATGGCTGATTTCTCCCTCAACAACAAATTTCTGACTGGTAGATGATAAATTGGTCAACGTGACGCTGTGTTTTGTTTCTGCTTCTAAGAGGCCTCTTCTATACCTGGATTATTTAAAAACTATGGCCATATTGGTCAGTATTGTGAGTGTTCTGCTGGGCTCCAAAACCAGCTCATAGCAATCAGAACATGGCCAAAGAATATCTAGGAGGGCCATAAAATATCTGCTTCAGAGCCGTTAGAAGGAAGTCCTCTGAGCCATGTTAGTTGTGGTACAAGGGTTCCTGGAATTTCCTTGATTCCCATAGATGATATCAGATTGGTACTGGGTGAGTTTGGAGGCCGGGTTAACGGGTTCTATGTTGTCATATCGAAGCCTTACAATTTCTATTTTGCTGTAGGATTTCCTACAACAAGGTAATATGTTTTTATGTACAACCATCCATGTGCACCAATTTTGGGGCAACTGTGTAATAAATATCTACTTATAAATTTTTCAAGGAGGATTTTGCTTTGTGCATCATTTCTCTTCCAGATCCTCATAACTTGGGTATCCGCTGCCTTGTTAACGGGGACACCAAGCAGAGCAGCAACACCAGTCAGATGATCTTTAAGACAGCAGCGTTGATTGCTTGGGTCTCAAAGTAAGTCAGAGATGCAGTCTGTCTTAGTCCTTGAATTAAATAATACAGTCCAGAGCTTTGTGTTCAAGTCTATGAACTGAAACCACACGCTTCAGCTGAGTTATTCAACATGACTGGAACATTTTTCTCAAAACCAGCCAACCAGCTGGAGCGTTCCTAATCTGATTTCTACACTTTTGGCCAGTAAATCCTGTCCCTCTTTCTCCTGGATGACTGGGGACAACGCCCGTCCTGTTGGCAACTAATTTTACTTGCTCTTTTTAAAAAATACAACAGGTTGTAGTTATATTAAATGTTTTTTTTCCAGAATCAGTATCAGAATCAGCTTTATTGCCAAGTTTGTACAGACAAACAAGGAATTTTAATCCGCAACACTTTGCTCTCAGTGAGGATTTTTATTTTATTTTATTTATTTTTTGGTACATATAATAGTGGAAATAAAGAATATCTTTTTAAATGTACGTATATACACAACTGACTTTACAATAGAACATAATGTGGGATTAGTTCAAGTATGCATGGTGTTGTTCTGGAACTCTGTCAAGTGTTCATCAGAGAAACATCCTGGGGGAAGAAACTGTCTCTGTGGCGGCTGGTTTTAGCAGACAGCGCTCTGTAGCGCCACCTGAAGGTAAAAGTCTGAACAGTTTATGTGCAGGGTGTGTGGGGTCTGCAGAGATTTTAGCTGCCCTTTTCCTAACCCTAGACCCGTATAAGTCCTGGATAGAGGAAAGGTCAGCCTGATTGTTTGTTGCAGTCTGGACCTGTCCTGTTTTGTGGATGAGCCAAACCACACTGAGATGGACGAATACAGGACAGACTGAATTATGGCAGTGGAGAAGATGAGCAGTGGTTGTTCTTCTTGAGTTGCCTCAGGAAATGCAGTTTCTGCTGGGCCTTCTTCTGAACAGTGTCTATGAGTGAGGACCATCTCCGGTTTCGAGAAATGGTTCCTAGGAAGTGGTCTACTGTGTTGTTGAGGATGTTGAGGGGGATATATCGGGGTCATCACTGTCCTGGATCAGTCCAATAACAGTGGTGTCATCTGCAAACTTCAGGAGTTTCACAGACATGTCTGCTGAGGAGTCATTTGTCTAGAGGGAGAAGAGGATTTGGGAGAGAACGCCGGTGCTGATGGTTCTTGTGCAGAAGAAGATGCTCCCCAGCCTCACCTGCTGCTGCCGGTCCTTCAGGAAGCTGGTGATCCACTGACAAGTAGAGGCCGGGACTTTCAGCTGGGTGAGCTTCTGGTGGAGGATTTCTGGGTTGATGGTATTGAAGGCCGAGCTGAAGTCCACAAACAATTGACTGCATCATCTGCTGACCTGTTTACCCGGTAGGCAAACTGCAGGGGGTTCCAGCATGTGATGTCCTTCAGCTGCTTCAACACCAGGCGCTCAAAGGATTTTATAACCACAGAAGTCTGGGCGACAGGCCTGTAGTCATTTAATCCTGTGATGGTGGGTTTCTTGGGTACTGGGATGATGGTACAGCGTTTCAAGCAGGAGGGAACCTCAAACAGCTCCAGTGACTTGTTGAAGATCTCAATGAAGATGGGTGCCAGTTGGTCGGCACAGGCTCTTAGGCATGATGGAGACATTATTAACTCCTGTTCATTTTTTACCCTTGTTTTAGGTTTGTGACGCTAACTCCAGGAGATGTGTTCCTGACGGGAACTCCTCCAGGTGTGGGCGTTTTCAGGAATCCACCCATCTTTCTTAAGGTGATTCATGCATAATGCAAGCAACAGTTGGAGCATTTTCTCTAAATGATTCTCAGTTCTTTTAAAAGCAAAATCGAACCAGATCACTGAATTATCTGGCCGCACTTCCTAACACTGCTTCTGTGGAAAAAAAACTAGACATTAGGCATTGTATGGTTAAGGCCAGACATGTAAGGTCAGGGCCAGAGATTGGAAAATACCTAAACTGCTTACTTTTCCAGATTGTGTAGTAGGACTGAAACAATTAATCGGATGAATTAATTAAAATAAATGTCAACTAATTTAGTAATTGAATAATCGTTAACTGGAAAATACGGACTCTAAAAGATGCCATTTGCTGAAAGAACCCAGACCAATAATTAGGCAAAGATTGTACACATTTTACATTTAAGATAAAAAAAATGTGGCATAGCTGTAGCTTCACCTGGTTCAAATCTGTAATCATTGGTTGCAGCCCTACTGTGTTGGAACAATAAAATATGAACTTCGAAAAGTAGTAGAGAGAAACTTTACTGCGCAAAGCCTTTGTTGTCCAGAGACAGCAACACAAGTGTATACATAAATGTCACTTTTTAATAAACAAGTTTTTCTAAAATGAAACAATGACGCAACAATAACCCAGGTACGTTAGGAGGTTTAAAATGAGCAGAGCTTTGTGAAAGGAACATCTTCCCACTTGGTAATTATGGGGGTGGACTCATCATGCTTTGGGCTTGTTTCATAACCATGGTCATAGGGACGGTTTTACCTGTAAACCAAAAAAATAAAAAAAGCCCAGGAAGTTATGAAAGCCCAAAGTGAAAATGTGAAAGTGTAGCTGTCATCGGCTTGTTTCATGCAACTGTTGTGCAGACATTCACTGTAGAAATAAAAAGCTGTTCCTGTTCAGCTCTACTGTTCACAATAAAACACATCTGTCTGCTGTTCATGCTTTTAATGAGTTCTTAGATCACAATAAGCGTCTCTTTAATGTAGTGACTCATACCACCCACTGGAGGAGACAATTAGCAAATAGCTGAGTTCATTTGCAAGTATCAAGCCTCATTCCTGTTAATAAATAGGCCAAAAAAATAATGGTGTTCAGATTATTGGGGGGGAATCAGATTCTGGCACAATACCCCCTTGTTAATTAGAAGATCTTACGCTCAGCAGCATGATTCAATTTGTTTTGGATCCTTTTGTGTTTTTCCTTCCTTCCTTTTTTCCATTCCCTTTGGATTTTACCATTTTTGACCAAATGATGAGGCAGACAGAAAGCTAATTAAGTAATAATAGTAACAGGAGAGCATTTCTTAAAATAGATGTGCAGGCTTTTAAGTATCCAACATGTGACGCACAGTGCCTTGCAGAAGTATTCAAACCTCTTGAACCTTTCCAGTTTGTCATGTTACAACCACAAATCAGTTTTTTTAATTGGGAGTTTATGGTGCATAATATTAAAATAAAAGGTACAATTGTCTCCTAATTTGTTTACAGATGAAAATGTGAACATTGAGGCATCTATATTTATCCAGCTCCCTGAGTCAATACTTTGTGGAACCAAATTATGCCACAATTACAGCTGCAAGGCTTTTGGGATCGGCCTCTACCTGCTTTGTCCTTCTAGAGACTGAATGTTTCGCCTTATTTTCCATGTAGCTTAAGCTCAGTCAGATTGAACAAAGAACATCCATGAACGTGAACATCAACGTTTTTGTTTTGCTACAGATTCTCAATTGTAATTAGGTCTAGATTTGGACTTATTCCAACGCCTCAATATGCTTTAAATATAACCTGTTCCACTGTAGCTCTGGTTCTAAGTTTAGGGTCGCTGTCTTGCTGGAAGGTGCAAAGACTTGCAGCTGACAGGGTTTTTCCAGGCTTCACCTGTAATTAGCTTCATTCATTTTCACGTCAACTCTAGGCAGGGAGGGGTGGTGTGTTCAGGGTAATGTGAGGTGCTAGTTTTCCACCATACATACCGTTTTAAATGCATGTAAAAGTTCATCATTGGTCTTATCTAACCAGAGCTCCTTGTTCCACCTGCTTGCTTCTCCCCTACATAGAAAACAGGAGTTCCTATGGCTCTCTTTTAACAATGGCTTTCTACTCCCTGGGGCAGCTGTGACTCAGTGAGAACTGGATTTTAATTGGCAGGGTGGGAGATCCATTTCACCCTGCATGTCAATGTGCCTTTGGGTGAGACACTTAGACCCCAAGTTGCCTTATTTGGTTTATGAATGCTCCTCTCCTCCTCTGGAGCTACTCCAGAGCCAGAGTATCTTGGCTGCTTCTCTGATTGATGTTCTCCTTGCCTGCCCAGTCACTTGGTCACTAGGTGGATGTTTATATCTTGCTAAGTTTGCAGTTGTGCCGTGCTCCTTTCATTTTCAGATTCGGTGTTTAGCAGTTTCCTGTTAGATGTTCAAAGACTGGGATATTGCTTTATAACCTAACCCTGGTTTAAACTTGTCCAGATCTTCATGCCTAACCTGACCCGTCTGGTTTGTTCACTAAGGTTCTCTAACAAACCTCAGAGGTCTCCACAGTCTTCACGGCTGGATTTTTATATGAGATTATTTTGATTAAGTCATTTCAATAAGTTTCATTAATTAATCAAACTTATTGGGTAACTTCTGAAGACAATTGATGGCACTGGATTTTATTAAGGGGTATCAGAGTAAATGGGGCTGAATACAAATACCCACCACACTTAAGATTTTTAGTTTGTAAAAAAACTAATTAAAAACTTTATAATTTTTCTTCCACTCCACTCTTGTGTGCTACTATGCGTTGGTCTTTCGCATAAAATCACAATAAAACATGGAGGTCTGTAGCAGAAACATAAAAAAATATGAATGGAAGATTTAAGGAGTATAACTATTTTTCCAGGGCACATTTTACTTTTCTAAAAACAGGGTAATCCTCAGCAAAATTCACTGTAAGTTGGTCATTTTAGCAAGCTGAAGGTTCTGGTGTCTCTCAGTCTTACTGGCTGTAATACTTGATTAGGAAAATCTATTTCTGCAACAGCTACTTAATGCAAGCAGTAATTTTAAATGAACTAAGTTGTATTTATTTATTTTTTCCTTCCAGAAAGGGGATGTGGTGGAGTGCCAGATAGACCAGCTTGGCTCCATCATCAACAAGGTGATTTAAACTCTTTAGCAGGAAACCATGAAGGCACATCAACAGTTCAATAAATTACTTTTTTTCCACACAAATAAAAAAAAAACCTGCAGTAAGTTATTTAGTGGATGTTTTATTTTATAGTAGTGAGGAGAAAAAAACGTGGTATTTTTACTACTACATGAAACGATGCAATTAGTGACTCAACCTACTGACTCACCAGTTGGTAAAGGATCCATCACTCACCACCCACTCATGATGTACAGCACACACCATGAACCTCTTGTCTAACTTAAACACAGAAAAAATGGTCAAAATAATAGATGCTTCATCTAATTTTTCTCTTGGCTAATTTAAAGGACATGCGTGTCAACTCTTTCATGAAACTAGAAAACCATTGCCGAGGATATAATAAAATAAAAAAAAATATTACCTGAGGGAAGATTCCCAATCATTATGAATTTTGTTTCTGCTTGTTTAATTTCCCTTCAGACCAAATAACAGAAGCTCCCATTAATTACCAGCCACAGACAGCTTTAGGGAAACTGGAGCAATAAATGTGTTTTGACATTTTTAAGAGGAACATCTGACTGAAGACAAGATTTTGTGTGTGTGTGTGTGTGGTTAAAGCCATGCATATTGAAAATAAAACTATGACCTAGACGTCGAAAGAAACAAAAAGAACAGCTAAATATGTGCAACAAAAACATTCAACATCAAATTGCTTATTAGAACATTTAAAGTATAATTGTTACTCAGTGTCCCAATGCTGTAAAACACCTTTAGTGATGCAACCTTTATCTTTACTGCCAATTAAACCTTTCAAGATGGTTTCTAACTTTTTTTTTAAAAGAGCGCTTGAAGCTGTCAAACTGTCATTAATAATTGGTTTTATTATCTTCAGCTTTGAGTAGTTCTTCCAGTTAGTTTGTTCATTTGTAGTTCTTTCCACACTTACGTTTTAGAGTTTAGGATGAAATACTAAATTTCTCACTATTTAAAACTAATCTATCTACCATCTATTCAGACTAGTGACATTCAGACCGTTCTGCAGAGATAAATGTTGGTTTTTTATGGTTAAGATTTTGTTTTTTTTTAGCAGAAATGCATTTTGTTTCTCGGCAAAGAGGTCATAAGCTCAATGATGATCAATACCTATTTCCTTACAATTCTATTATTAAACAGGCGAAGCTGTGATGGCCTGATGAGCTTAACAGCGTCTTCAAATGCTGGGGTTCGTTACATCAGGGGGAAAAACAATGCATGAATCATCTAAATGGCCTCAGTTGTTGATGCCAAGAATATTCAACATTTCTGAAACACCTAGAACGTAAAGGTGGGAGGCAGAATAGTGGTGAGGAGGGTTTTAGGATGTGCAAGAGTATCCAGAAACTTCCACCTCCTCCAGAGGAGTCCCTGATCATATTTCCACCGGTGCAGAGCTTGTTCAACTTTGGCAGCAGGTAGGTGTGACTGCATCTGCCCCTGTGAAGCAAAGACTTCTGCTAAGGAAGGCAGCAAAGAAGTCCTTTCAGTTCAAGGAAAATGTCCAGGACAGAGTCAAATTCCTCAGGAGGTTCCAGGATAAACAGCAGAAGGGTCGTACAAAATAATCTTCAATTAATTCTCCTTATTAAAATCCAAAATATTTGTGTGGAAAAGAAAAAGTTGCCTCTAGTATGAGCTCTGTTGTGCCAAGGGTGAAGCATTCTGATACAATCCATGTGTGGAGTTGGTTCTCATTCAATTTAATGGGGTTATTCACATTTCTGGCCAAGAACACTGCCATGAATAAAGAGTAGACTCGATTCATCAGAGCAACTTCTTTTAAAAATCCAGGCCAAATTTGTTGGTCTGTGTATTTTTCACCAAGATCAAAGAATAAAAGGGATAAATATGTGGCCAAAAGATCAGTATATTTCTATTTTGGATCAGTGGTTCTCAGCCTGTGAACACTCTAAAGACACTTCTGACATTGTTCCTGGTGCAGGAGTGGCTTAATACATGGAATGCAACAGCTGTAGTGCATGACTCGGATATGTCTGTCTGGTGGGTCTTGAAGGTCCAGCTGAAGTCTACACCTTGTGAATCTCCATTGAACTCTTGAATAAACTTCTATCACTATCCTCCCGTGGCTGTGGTTCTCTCGGAAGCTTAAGCATCTTTTTCTGTTCCTCTTTTTTTCTTCCACTCGACTTTCCAATAATATGCTTAGATATGGCAGTATATTAACACCCAGTATCTTTAGCAATGATGTTTTGTTGCTTACTCTCAATGTGGAGAGGTGGTAATGTAATTTTTTTAAATAGTCCCGAAAGAATATACAAGTATATTCAACATATACAAGAGTTTTTATTAGCTGTAAAAACCACAGAACAAAATGTTTAAAATCTATCACTAATGAATCTAAATATTTCACTTTTTGAATTAAATTTGTAAAATAAATTTACATTAAATGTCATTCTAATTGAGATGCACCTACAGGTTATGAAAAATGCAAGTCTTTAAATGTCTCTTCTCATTACTTTGTAAATACAGCAAAAACATTTAAGCCTCAAAAAGGCAAATTTACCAAACTTAATTTCAGACTGCAGCTGTTGTCAGAACTGCCACTGGGTGGCGGTAAAGTCGCACCATCAGTAAGACGTGTGGCGTCACCGCTGCAGTTTGTTCCTGAGTTAAGGGTGAAAAACATTCTCAACTGTAAAAACAGTCAGCTGTACACAGCAAACATTAACGGCTGCCAGAAAAAACTCCCATCAAAGCAAGGGATCGATTGGTCTCCCCTGCTTGATGTCCAGGGCTCTGCGTTAAAGAGACTCCCTCGAGGCCTGAGTCAGCATGGAGTGATCTACATCCCGGGGAGAGAGATCCTCAGGAAAAATGAGTTGTCGAGAAATATCTAATACGGACCTTTAAAGACTTCCGGCTGCTTGTGCTTGACTAAGATGAACCAAGAACTTGCGTTTATTTTCAGTTTGATTATTATTTAACGCAACATTTTACATACAAGAACCAAAAACAGTAAAAAACAGTTTTAATTACAGCATAAACATGTTTAAAGTTGCTTTTTGGAAAATTTCTATTGCAGCTGATGACAGGAGCTTCGTAATCCTCTCCTGCAGCTGCAACAATAACTTGAAAGAAAAATTATACAATGCAATTAAACCAAAGATACATTCTTAACTCAAAGTGTCTTTTTTTTAAACAAAACAAAGGCTTTTCCTGACACTAACAAAGAAAGAGGTCAGATTATTGCAGTAGAACAAAGCGAAGACAAGGCCTTGAGTCATTCTGTACACTTAACATTAATTGTAGAGGTACTGTGAGATGAAGCGCTGCAGCTTCTGTCTGTTCTCTGACAACTGGAACAAAGGACTAACACCAAGGAAGATGCCTCCTGTCTGATACATCTGCAGAAGGACCTGAATTGGAGAAAAAAACAATGAACATAAATATAGCAATGTTGGAGGACGCTCCAGCTGCACTGCTTTATTGTTCTGCACCCTCTGATTCAACACTACGAGGGCTCTGCTTTTTTCATGCATCCCGCACAAGGCCATATTAAAAGTGATAAAAGAAAAACTTTTTAAAAAATCATGAAAAAAAGAGATGTTACATAAAAACACCACAATAATAATACTAGAGCAAGGTCTGAAATAATGAGGCCAAATGAGTGTTCTTTAAACACCAGAAGCACATTTCCTCTTTTGTCCGACTAGCAGCTTTTAGATGTGCTGCCTGTCCGACATCAGGGAGCAGCACAAGCTGTCTGACAGTAAAGAGCAGGCTGACTGATAACCTCAATAATACACTGAATAACTGCCATGAGGGATCTTTGCAAATATATAGGTCAATGAGGCTCTAATTTTAAAGAAGGAGCTTCTGAAGTTACAGTTGAGACACTGATGAAGAAGGCAGCGAGACAAGTTGCTTGAGGCAAAATCTGTAAAATACAGATTTATAATTTTGCACTTCTAAAGTGTTCCTTTTACCAATGAGTGTTTTCGTGCTTTAGGTTTTAGTGTTGAAGCTGATACAGATTAACCAGTCTACCCTCGGATTTCTCCTCATTTTGAGCTGTTTTCAAAATCTCAGCAGAGACAGCAGATGCTCTTATTCTCATCAGCAAAAGACCAAAAAAAAACAAACATTTTCTACCCTCCATCTTGGACTGGATGAAAAACAACGTCTTCTATCTTGGAAGCTGCTGAGTGATAATCCCTCACAACAAACATGGAGAGTTTATCTGGGCCGATCAAAGTTTCAGTTTTTCACATCAACACATCTCCCAACCCACAGGAAAAATGCCACTAAAGGAGTCCCCTAAAAATAACTCCCCTTACTTGTTTAACCTCAGTCAAATATGCACATTGTTCCCTTCGGTAAAATTTGCAATAATTCTTGGTAAAATAAACACCTTCATAACTCCAGCAGGAGACTCACGTCTTTAATTAGAAAAGTTATTTTTAAATTATATTCCTAAAACCAAAATTGGTAAAAAGGCAGATAATTCTGGCAGATCATTACTAATCAAGGTCCATTAAGTTAGTTTTAAAAGGTATTGAATAAATTACAAGTTGTAATTTTAGCATTACTGAAACTAGAAACTATAGCTGCCATATACAATGCTGTAAAAAAGCATTGGTTCCCTTTTTGCTTTTTTGTCACAGTTACATGTTTCAAATCAACAAAAACTCAATAATATCAGACAAAGATTTCCTTTAAAATTATGATTTCGTTTATTAAGGGGAAAAAACAACCTGACCTGGTATTAATATTTAACCTCCTTGTCAATGGATGATAACCGTATTTTAAATCAGTTTCATTAGTCACACTAAGGCCTGATTACTGCTGTAGGTTCTATTTATGGACCTGTCTGACAACATGAAGTAAACTAAAAGATCTTAAGACCTACACATCATGCCCCGATTTAAATAAATTAAACAGATGGGAAAGTCATTGACATCAGTGTAAAAACGGGCTACAAAGGCCTATCCTGTGAACCACAGAGGGAGTTACTAATCATAAAAGGAGAAAACAAAGGATAGTAGTGAACCTTCCTGGTATGGCTGACCTGGCAAATTTATTTCAAGAATGCCTCATTGACATCATCCAGAAGGTCAGAAAAGAACCCAGAATATCTAAAGCACAGCAGTCTTCACGTGCCTCAATTAAGGTAAAGCTTTTTTTCCCGTAATGAATGAAATCGACAAATTAAAGTTGCTTTTTGTATTTACTCAAGTTATGTTTGACTGATAATAAAATTTGTCTGATGAAATTTAAGTTGAAAAAAAAGGAAAAAAGGAAAAACCATAAATCTGCTGGGATTGCATTAGGATTGGGACCTGATGACAATCATCCAAAAACATTAAAATAAAAAAAGACAAATAAAGCTAGAGTTCTGTTTTGATAATGGTTCTGATAATGAGCTAAACTTTAAGCCATATTTTTACAAGCTTAACATTCAAAATGAAGGATGAGGGATGGCACAAAAATAAAAGCTCTTTTGTATTAATGATCATCGAGAAGCAGGTGGAAACAGGCAGAGAATTAGTGGGAGCCGATGGGAGCAGAGCTGAGCGCAGTGGGAGTGGTTGGGAATGGTCAGAAATCCAGCAGGATTGGGAATTTGCCAATCCCAGGTCCAGATTGGGAGGCATTGCTTTTAGCAATCAGGCTCCTCTCCTGTGGAACCACCGACCAGTCTGGGTATGTGATGCTGACATCTTATTTGCTTTAAAGACCAATCTCATTACTCATCTTTTCAATAGAGCCTTTTTAGCATGTATTATTTGTTGTTTGGTTTTATGTTTCTTTTCATTGCTTTTTGTTATTACGTTATACGTTATAACTGTTTTGACATAGCTTAGAAAGTCATGTACAGTGTTGTGAACAAATGGGTTCAAATGAGCACCATCATGAGTGACGCTACCTTTCTGGATGTGAACTGAGTACAGCTTACTCTGCTGACATTAAACAAAAGCTCCTTTTTGACCAAACATGTAAAGCTGGTGTTTGGACATTATTATTGCCATGTCTGCGTGTTATCTAACATGCAGACATGACAGGGGGGGGGGGGGGGGGGGGGGGAGGGGCATTGTTCAGACAGCCAAACAATACTGCTAAAGAGTCCGACCGTTGATTGGTCTAACCACTTAGAATGGGGGATCTCTGAGACAACTTTATGTGTAGTGCTATGTTTCGACGCTCTACCACAATATCTCCTTTGGTTCAGTGATGCTATCTTAAGTTCGAAAGGTCACATGTGGAGGATATTGCCGCCTTAAATGATGATTACAGAACGGCCAAACACAGCTCAGAAGTTCGTTTTTGCGGCTTTAAGACAGAAAGGATTCATGAAAAAGGCTAACGTTTTCTGAGACTTAAGGATAAACCTTGGTCACTCTATGTAGAAAAGAGTTGTGAGCCTTCCTCAACACTTTATACCTAAACCAAAAACCCGTCCCACAACCATCAGAACTCTAGATAATGCCGTGATGAGCCTGGATGCCCATTTCTGTTGTTACCTTGAAGGAACCTGCTGCAAGGAGTCAGTAATTCTGTGTCTCGGCTTCTCTCAAATCAAATAAAGAGTAGGTTTTATGTGTGTTGAGGGTCAAAACTCAATATTTACTAAAGAACATTGTCAAGTAGATGCCAGAGACGTGGAGAAAACATGGAAGGTACCCATCCCTACGTTGCTTCAATGTGATAGTGAGGAACAGAGATTCCTCCACAAAATTGTCATGGTAAACTCCACTACACGTGTTAAACCAATCCGAAGACTTTAACAACACCAACAAAGGTGTCGGGATCACTGGTTCTCTCCTTGTCTTGAGTCTCATACATATCCAACCCGTTTAAAAGCCTACGTTTGTCATAACAAGCCTTAGTCTCTTTGAAAACCTTTCACGATAAATACAAAAACCCTGCTTTGCATTTTCTCTCCATATTCTCTTTTGTTCTTGTCTCTCTTTTTGTCTCATCCTCCTCAACCTTCACGCAGCTTTTTAGCAGAGCTGGAAAGTAGCCATCACACACATTGTTCTTGATTTATGTGAGTTATGGTTATGTCAGCTGATGTGCTCAGGATTTATTCATAGAGGAACACCAACCTTATAGTGCTTTAAAAGTGACTAGAATTAAACTCCTCTAAACTGACATTTTTTTAGTCCCAATTTAGACATATTTTGCTTTCCAACATCTAAAGCGGAAAAATGCAAGACAGACAGCAACTTTATAGGACATTTCAGGGCTCCTACACATTTCCTACCTCAAAATTATAACTTTGCTCAATACATATTTCCAAAAATGCTTGGTTTATTACCTGCCTATTTTATCTATATTTAGTGTAAATTGGCAGTGTAAACTGTTTGCAAAAAATGGAAAAAAGGAAACTACAGCTTCCTATTTTCCGAACAAGTTTGGGGTATTAATCAGTGGTTAGTACAGGATCATGTGTCTTATGGAAAATGATTTTCTGTTGACATTAAAACAGAACAAGATGAACAAGATGAAAGCCAAGTCTGCACAAAAAAGAATATACTGTATTTATAAAACAGATTGTCAAACACAGCAAGTTTTATCAGTTTTTTTACAGTGTAAACTTGAGCCATGTCTCTGACTTTTCATGTTTTATATTTAAGTAATTTAAAAAAGTACTGATTTGAGTGATTTATTTGTTACAAAATCAGCTTTTTATCTTTTAGTATAAAGAATATGGAGTAAAGTGTGGAAGCACAAATGCTCTATTTTATTTTTCTATATTTACTGTTTAAAGAACTTGGGAAATACTAAAACTGAATTATTTAATGCAATTCAATTCAGTTTTATTTATATAGCGTCAATTCACAACACATGTCGTCTCAAGGTAATTCCCAATGCTTTTGGAATGGTGCGGGGTTGTTGGGGAGGTTAGATTAAACTACTGAGTGTTAAGAGTTTGGCCATTTTAGAATGGGCTATGTGTAGGGGTACCAAGTAAAATAATAAACTGATAAAGTTTGTCCATCTAAAGCCCACTGATGGCCATTGTTATACTAAAAACCACAAGGATTGAGATCCCTCTCTCTGTCAGACTGCTTATAACCATTGGAAAAGACAAGGGGTCATACAGGTAGCAGAAATGGGGGGCGTGTTTGCACCTAAACCATAACTGAGCCAGTTTAGGCTAAACCTGACTCCCCCTTACTCCATCCAACAGGGAGGAGCAATTATTAACATTCCAAGACTGTAGGAAAACTTGGGATTTGGCCATATTATCTTACAGCTTATGAGTAGGGGGGTCAGGGCAGAATTAGACAGATTTGAATAAGTTGGAAGAGCACAGCTTGTAAATGCAGCACGGTGATGTGATAGAAATGCTCATCATCACTCATATTTAAGTTTCCTAAAAAATAATTCATCAAAAACTGATGAATGAACATGAGCTGGTTGTTGGATCAGTGGATCTAGCTCGGTTTCCAGGAGGTGAACTAGAAACAGGTTCAAACCTGTGAACTCATTTAGAACTAGTTCTTGTTCAGGCTGAACGTGCATCATGATGTTGCCATTTAATTACAGTTGTTCGAACTGATTAAGACTACTTACTGATACAAAATGTTTATGGTTAATTTAAACATACATCCAATTCAACAAATGTAAAATACATGGAGACCATGAAATGTGTTGTTATTTAAAGACCCCTAATCTAATCTGAAATCCCTTTGTCACAGACTGACTTTGCTAACTGATATCTGTCTCTGGCCCAGTGTATTTGCACCCAGGTGAAAATTGTTTTGTAAAATGTTTCTGAACATGGCTGGCTCCTGTTCTAAAACCATGTTCAATACCCATCCATACTTAGCTTGAGACTCATGGGCTAAAATGTGTGTGAACAGAGTTTTAGGCTGTATTCTTTGATAATCTATGCAGTTTTTAAATGTTTCCCTGAAGTCAAATTAAAGCACATTTCACTGTGCTTCACAAGTAGTTAATAACTTTAAATTCTGCTTTCATTATCTCCTCTTCACATTAAATCAGATGTATTGCCTGTAAGAAGCTAAATTAGTATCTAAGGCTGAGAGAGAAAAGTGAAACCCATGAAAGGCTCTAAATATGCTTTCCATTTCATGTTTGACTATCTTTGCTGCTTGAAGCAGTCTTTAAAGAAATTACTTGGGTTTCAATTACTTTTTTTTGCAAAGAATTTTTAAATAAAGAAATATGACAACTGCTCCTACCATGTACCAATAATAATGGTAAACATCGATGCTGAAGTTAAACTGATAACTATGATGAATGTTCACTCTATGAAACTTTACATAATTATAAAGTGGCAAGAGTGAATTTTATCTGCGTTGTATTATTTAGAAATTATAATAAGTTGTTTTGAGTTAGAATAAAACCAACTGAGATACATTGTTCTTCATGTCTTAAGGATGGGAACGCATTTATTAAATGTCAGTTGTGCTGCAAATAAGTTGGCAAAATTGTGCAAACTGATTAGAAAATGGTTAGAAACGCTCTTTGTCCGCATGTTGTGATGCCTTTTGTTTTTTTTTCTTTTAAGAGTGATGATTTTATGTAGGTTAATCATGATAAAATTGTGATTTTACTATAAAGAAAAAGTTTTAGTTTTTGTCATACTACCGACCCCATTAGATACTTTCCCTACCCAATAATAGAAAAGATGGAAACTTATTAAGAAGGTGAAAAATTTTGACTTCCAACATTTCTCCAAACCTTGAAAACACATTTTAAGGATTTCTGAACCCGGTCTGTGGACCTATAACATCAGGACTGAACCATTTGTAACTGAAGCTTCAGTGCCGAGTGGAGCTGTAATTCTCAGCCGACAGATTTACAGAGACACATACACATAGAGAGGGAGGCTGTCACTCACCCCGAGGTCTATTAGTGTCCTAACTGCAGTGTGTGCCGCCTCCTCGGAGCAGCTTTCTGTGAGATACAGAACAAAGGCACACATGAATCAAAAGAACAGGCACATATCCAATATAGAAAATGAGGTCGGGATAACAGAACGCAGCCTCTACCAGTGGGACTGTAATTTTTATACTATGTATTATTGAGGGCTGCCATTTGGGTAGATTCTCGCTTTCTTGTGTGTTATTTCTGCAATACGAGAGTGTGGAGAGGGAATGTGGGAGCTACAGCGGCTTTCCTCTTTGGCCTCTGCAGATTTGTTAGAACACACTGAATCAGTGGAAAAAGGCGAGGTGACAAGCTTTTACAGTTATGACAAAAAGAAACACAGAATCTCAGTGTGGGTGTGTGTTTGTTGGAAATGGATGTCAGGTCGAGCTCACCATAGTGCTGTTTCTTCTGATTTGCTGTGTCACGGAGATGGGAGTGTATCTGAGATAGAAATTCGGCTTCTGTAGAAGGAACGACGAGAAAATAGAGGCATTACTCCGGCAAAGCAAAGGTCTGACAGTTCTCACAGATAGTAGATGGCCTCTTTACGCTTCAGCAACGTTCTGCCACATTATAATTTAGTGGCTGGTCACTCCCAAAGAAAATGGTTGAAAGATGAGTGTCTGAGCCACATGAGTATTAATTTCAGCCCTGCAGCTTAAAACTGAACATTAAGTTTAACACATTTAATCTAAATTCATTAAATTAAATCGAATAATTTTTAACCAAACCACCAGAGGTGAAGGAACCTGTCAGGAAAGAATTATCTTTAAATGTGGAGTTTTTCGTACCAGCTAGAGGAGAGTCAATCTGGTCCAGTGCCATAGTGGTCCAGCACAACGCCCTCAAATGTCCAGCTAACATTCTGCAGAAGAAGAAGAGCATTTCTGGGCACTGCCTAGGCTGGCTTATCTAGAAAAGGACAGGGAAAAAAGCTATTTTTAATGTCTTGATTTTACAAGGAACTCCAACATTAATACATGTAGTAAACTGTACATTAAAACTAAGTGAAATAAATGAAAGTGTGACATTGATGATGTGAGTACAGAATACCCCTGCACGGGACAATTTCTAAAATCCAGCTCCAGAAGTTCGTCTCTTCACTCCTGCCCGCTCCCACAATATTTCCAACCAATCCCGCACACACACACACCACTTAAATTGATGCACTGAACAATTCAATTAATGTATGTCCACTCGATGTTTTATTGCAAATTACAAATTCTCCTGTAAACTGAGGCTAAAAACCAAAAAAAGAAAAATTACAACAGGTCTTACCTCTGCCTTTCCTGATGGGGTAATGAGTAATGAGAACTGCTGGAGAAGGTTACATTCTGTTGTTTAGTCTGGACCCCACTTTTATTATGCTCGACATGCCAAGATATCTGCGGGGTGCATCGAGTCAGCTTTGGGGCGATGTTATTTGTTCACACAAGACTTTTCTGCTGCTAAAGCAGAATGCATATCAGAGGTGCCACTGAGCACGGTTGAGCACCATAATACACATTAGATGCATCATGCTGAGGTGCACACAGACAAACTAATTACTAGACATCAGCCCTGGATAGTTTTATGATAAATGTTTGCGATTTTGAATAAAATACATCTTGCTAAGGGTTGCTGGGCACCATGCCTTAGTGCAGCCGCTGCTGACCATTTGCTGTTGAGTTGAGGTTGCTTTAAAACTGATCTGATGGCAGCAATGTGCGTTGCCCCTACAATACATGTTTAGTTCTGCTACTCTGTCATTCAGTGGGCCTCAAGGCTCAATTATGGGGCTTCTATTGTTTCTCATATCTGCTTCCCTACATTTGTAACGTATTTAAGGTCACTTCTTATCACTGCCTTGCAGATGATATTTAGTGGTGTTCTTACTGACCACTTTACTAGGTTAACCTGGTTAATTGTTTGTTAACGCAAAACAGCCAATCAGGCAGTCACATGACAACAACTTTGCGCAGGGTCGTAAATGTGATGAACACAACTTGCTAAAGTTAAAAATGAACATAAGAATGGGAGTGAAAGGGGATTTAAGGCACTGTCCATGGAAAACCAGCTATCTAGTTCATAGAAAAGCAGAAAATATGCAGCGAGCAGCAGCTGCGTTGACGACAATACCTTGTTTACCTCAGACAGTAAGCCAGAATAGCAGGGTCAGAGTTTGGCATAAACAACAGGAAGGCATGTATCCATCCAGCCTTGTATTAATAATGCCACAACATATCAGAGTCCAAGTCCATTCATTAATGACTACAGTGTACCCATCTTGTGATTGCTGCTTCCAACAACATAATGCATCATGTCACAAAGTTAAAAGCATCTCAAGCTGGTGTCCTAAACATGAAGTTTGAGTTCACTGTACAACAGTGCTGCCTAGAATCACCAGATCTGAATCACATCTTAGGGATGTGATGGAAAGAGACATTCACATCATGGGTGTGCAGCCAACAAATTTGCTGCAATTGTGTGATACCATCATGTCGGTATGGACATGAAGAATCTGACAGCTTGCTGAATCTATGCTACAAAGAATTAAAGCAGTTTGGAAGACAAAAGGTGGTCCAACCCAGTACTAGCAAGATTGTACCTAATAAAATGACTAGTATGTGTTTTCCTCTTAGTCCAGAGATGTTTTCAAGCTACTCATGTTGCACAGATGCTTGGATCCAATTAAGGGTTCAATGACAAAAAAGTTTAATGTCCTTATTTGTTTTGTGACATACTCCAAACATTTGCTAAATCTTCTGTTCACTTTCAGTCATTAATCTGCATTAATAATTTATGATTAATCTGCATTTTCCTCACTACTCTCTTTTTAATCATAGAAATGTCCCCACAACTCTACCTGAGCTTCTTGATCTTGGTAACTTAGATTTGAGTCTGTCTTGGGCAAGAAGGACAGTAAAAGTCCATCTAGGTGGCCAAACAAATATTTGGAAGCAGAGGTTCAATGGATTCCCATTAATATCCTTGGTAAACAGTTAAATCATCCTTGTTTAATTTTGTTTCTTAACAAAATTTGACATCAAACCAAAGCTGAAATTTAAGCATGTTAAAAGTAAATTTATTGTGGTTCTTTTTTCCTCTCGGTGTTGCAGCAGTTTGACCATGCAGGACTGGTTAACAGGGTCTCTCTGAACACTTGATGCTAAGATGTATGTGTCTGCTATTTGAACTCTGGGAAGCATTGATGTGGGCTAATCTGCAGCAGAGGAAACACTTGGTCTGCCTCTCCTGGGGCAGTCTGCTTGAAAGTCAGTTTCATCATATTGTTTGATGGTTTGTGTGTGACTGCAGTTGAAAAAAGTTTTTGGAGATTTAGCAGACTGACTGACTTTCATGTTGTAAAATGACAATGACTTGTAATTTCTGTTTAATTAGCTGCTGCTGCTGCTATAATGTGAGATACAACAGTAAAATACTAACATTACTGGTGTAGTCAAACTTTTATTCTAAGAGAATAGCCCCTTGAAGGATATTAAGATGTTCACAAAAAGTTTGAAACTACTGTGCTGTGTTAGATCTTAAAGTATAAAGTAAGACATACACTCAGCGGCCACTTTAATAGGCACATCTTGCATCCCAAATGTGTTCTTTTGGATTGAGATCTGGTATCTATGGAGGTTACTGAAGTACAGTAACTTCATTGTCATATTCATTAAACCAGTTTTTGACTTGAGATTTGTGACACTGCATTATCCTGCTTGAAGTAGCCATCAGAAGATGGGTAGACTATGGTCATACATGCACGTTCATGGTCAGAAAAACACTCCGGTAGGCTGTTTTATTTAAATGATGCTCTGTTGGTGATAAGGAGACCAAAGTGTACCACGAAAATAAATCCACACCATTCCACCACCAGCAATGGTTTTCCAATGTCTTATTGTCCAATTGTATAGTCTGTGTGAATTGTAGCTTCAGTTTCCTGCTCTTAGCTGACAGAAGTAGCTCACCTGCTGTGGCCTTCTTCTGCTTTAACCAATCTGCTTTAAGGTTTGATGTTTGGCCCCCTCTGCATACCGTGGTTGTAAGGAGTCATTATTCAAGCTACTGTTGCCTTTCTATCATCTTAAATCAAACTGCCTATTCTTGTTTGACATCAATGAGATCAATGGCCTTTACTGGATATTTTCATTTTCAGACAATTTTCCAGTAAACACGGTTCTGCGTGAAAATCCCAAAAGATCAGTCATTTCTAAAATACTGAGAACATTACACATATATTTCTGACTGGGGCGTGAAATTCACAACAGATGTTGGTAAAAACTCTACACATGCAAAGAAATCAAATCAATAGCTAAACACATGCAGAAAAGGATGTGCAAAGGGGCATAAAAAGCCAGGCAACCAGACAAAATATATCAGCGTTAAGAAAGCATTTCTGCACCCTATTAGTGCAAATTAATATTAGCTAGTTTAGTTTTAATACATGCCTATAAAATATTATGAAAGCATTGCACAATAAGTATGGCATGATGGGTAAGGAAAACAGCTATTTCAAGATCTTGACAACTTTAGTGTCCCCAGTCTTCCGGATGACATTGGGTGCACTTGTTCTGTGCCCTCGTGATCACCATTTGGGCCATAATTTGAATGTGTAAATAAAATAATTACATCATAAACCAACCAGGTGCTCCTCACAAGACTTCTGTTAGAAGTCAAAAGAAAATAATCTGGATATAATCCTCGGACACCTCTCCCTGCTCCATCATACTACCAATCATGTAGGGCCTTGGGGTGCAGGTGTGTCATTGGGATACGGGGATAGTTTTCCATCTCCGTGGTCCCATGACAGCCTGGGCCCCAATGTTATTGTACAACTTCGACACTCTCACTTATAAAATTAAATAAAATTACCTCTAAATGGTTAAGTTGCATGTATACATTGAGGGTTCTGGGTGGGGGTGGGCGTCTTGGTAATGAGTGCTGTCCAGTGGGGTGGACAACACGCAATAATTATTTTGTAGCAATGCAGCCCTTAAAGTATCAAAACAAAATATAACTTGTAATCAAATCTGTTGGTGGAAAACATATTAGAACTCTAGGGATTGGCTGAGCTGAATAAGCAGTGAAGATGTATTTAAATAACTGGGAATGCTGTATTCAGCTGAACAAACAAGACCAGACAGGCAGCTTCCATGAGATATATTATCTAATACATCTAACAGTTGAATACTTAGACAGTTCAAATAAAACCAAAAATGTTGCATCATGCAACACAAAAAATAGAAAAACACTACAACTACCACCACCAATGGTCAATTATAAGTCATCAAGAGGATTAATTAGTTTATGGGTTGTAAATTAACATGAAATAGCACAAAAATGTAGGCATAACGCATAATTTATCCAGTAGTGTTACTGACTTGTACATAAACTGAGCAGCTGTTAACTGCTCAGTACTGATCAATTTATTTTTTCCTAAACTACAAAAAATAGTTTCTTTTTTACAAAGCCCCTTTTATTGCAGGACTCAGACGCAACATAAATAAATACTCTAAAAACCACAAATAAAAAGGTTTAGGTGCCTTTAGAAGACGCACATATTTGCAAATAAAATAAATCTTTTAGAAATACAGGAGTAAAACTCTCCTAACAGCAGCTTTTCTCAGCAAATATCCTTGAATTACTGCCCGACTGCTGTGAATGACCACCTGAAGTGAATTTCTGCAGTCAAACTGAGCTCAGGCAGAAGGAGGAGGAGGTGAGCGAATGTTTTCTGTTACTCGTTAGGGAGGCGTTTTGTTGCCGTCATTCAGAACCTGCTCTGAGGGAGCAGAGCAGAGAGGTGTTAGGAGGAGAAAAAACCCTGGACGGATGAAGTTAAGACACAATGTTTAAAAGAGAAATGTTGTTTGTTCAGAGCACAAAGCTGAAGTCAGACAGAGCATTGTGTACAGATGTGGGTGGTACTGGTTTTACAGGACAACTGCAGTGAACCACCAACCCGCTATAGTGGCAGAACTTCTAAACAATAACCTAAATGGATGGGTTTCAATTCATTTTAAATGGCTGATAACAGTGTTCACCACATGGTCTTAAATGTCTGGATATTAAGATGTGTTAAATATATACCAGTTAACCATAACTTTATGTCCCCGTCACATTACTAGTGTTCTACATAATAGTGAAAGCCAAAATAAGCCCATAATGCTACATTTGCTTATTTAGAGAACATAGTTTTATTAGTGAGCTGTAAGCCTTAATCAGTAAAATTAACAGAACTAAATGATTGAAAAATATCACTGTGTTCAAAAAATCCAATACATTCACTTTGTGGATTTAATTACTGAAATAAACAAAAACCTCTCTATGATGTTCTTATTTACTGACAGGCTTATAGTTTATCTCTACCATGCACTATTAAGGGTTGTTTTCTAAATATTTAAAGAAATCGATGGCCTATTTCAACAAAATGTCATGTTTTTTAAAAACCTTTTAATGGCTTACATGAAGCACACTTTAGAAAAACAAACCCCCATCTGTCATTTTCTTTATAGTTTTCTTTTAAAAGGTCAGACTTGGGTCGATCTTTAATATTTTTAGCAGCATCTTTAAGGACAGATTGTTGATGTCCTTTTGTGTTGGAAGGTACTTTTCATGTTGCTCATGTTCCTGCCAAAGTGTTGAATTTGCTGACAAATGTGTTTAAGTTCACAAAACCGACTAAATGGGATACTTTCTTTTAACTGAATAGGATGAGCTGAGATTGCTCTCAGTGAGTTGGCCCACAGTTATGAGAGCAGGTCATTCAGCAGGTTAGATGCTCATTTGAAGGTTCTCTGGTAAAAGTCTCTTTAAAACTGACCTTAATTGCCAGCCACTGCCTTGGAGGGCATGGAGAGTCACATAACTCATGGTGTGAATTTTTATCATGGCTCTAGTGTTGTCCGCTTATAGCAGGCTGAAAAAAAAATTCAACTATAGGGTAAGGACTTCCGTTTGACTCAAGTATAGATTTAGACAAACACTGGATATAGCTACAATGGTTATACAATGCTTTTCAAATGAAAAATGTAATGTTCTCAGGGATGACGTTAAAAAGGCTGTGTGAGAGTGTGAGAATAGGTGAGTGGGAGGCAAATTGTAAAGCGCTTTGGAAAAAAGCCCTATGTAACTTCAGTCCATTTACAGGTCCATATCCCAAAATGATCCAATATGAACAGAAAAACATTGAGCCAAAATGTTCCATCATCGGACATCTTTTTGAGAGCCTGCAATATGCAGTGAGTAGATGACCTCTGTTTTTTCATTTCTATGTCAAGTTCATTATTCACCTCATGATTTCAACCATCTATTGTAGAAATACAATTATCAAGCTAAAAAAATAAACTGCTTTATATATCCATACCCTGACATTTAAGATGCCACTCTTATTATCATGTTTATTAGATTTAATGAAACAATCAGTGTGGATATTATTTCATTGTATTTTATGATGAATAAAATGAGAGCAATGAAGTTGCTGTATTTTAAGAAAAATTGCCTGAAACGATCTCTTCTTGGTGCTGCATACAAACCTCCTGCTTTTTCCATTTACAGAGATTCTGTATAGTAAATCTTTTTTTTTATCTCATTCTACCCATTACATGTTGCAGCCCAATGATGTAATTCATAACAAATGATGTCCTCAAATTTAAATTTTAAAAGAAAAGCTGCACAGACACAAGTGGGTTCTTAAAATGAAATTAAATAAAATTGCAGCATTCATGATGTATTTTAACATGAGATAAAAACAAAGAAATGCTACATTGACCGATGATCCCAACATGTGCTGATCTGTATGTTTTACATGCCTTCCTTCATGATTCTTAGACATCCCAAAGTCACTTTGAAACAGTTAAACTCATGCTCCTGCAGCTTGAAGCAGGCTGTTTGGTCCTTTGGGAAGAACCTCGGGTGTTTGGCGTTGGTTTGAAAAATTGAATGTAACAGGAAGTACGTCTAAAGATGACACACTGCTAATTTACATTCCATATATGTGATTCATCTGTGCAGAAGCTTTTTGTAATGGAGATTTAGATACTTCAAAGTTCTTTTCATGTCACCATTCTGATATTTTTACATGTGCCTTGTAGGTACTGCAGTCTCCCAGTGAGTGATATGGATGAGCATAGTACATTTGTCCCATTTTCAAACCTGATGCTTCTCTGAGTCAAATTAAGAATACAAAGAGCCTCCACAAAGCTTTTACATACCTTGTATGAGCGCAGGTCCTGCTCCTCGCAGTCAGAATCGCTGTGATAAGGGTCATCGGTGGTGGTCCAGGTCAAAGTGCCTTCCTTTTTCCAGAAATCACAAATGTGAACGTCTCGGGGAACCTGCGTATGATGAATCATAGAGCACACAGTGTAAAGTCAACTTTCAAGTAAAGGCCTTTGTGAAGTTCATCAAAGGATCTCAGTTCTAAACCTCGGTAAATCCGGCCCCTATAAATTACTTAATACAAACTTTAATTAATGAAAAATTCAAGTGTTCTGTGTGCCATGAACTCGTTATTATAAATTTGCTAACGAGGCAGTGAAATACAAAAAAACATTTCACACATGTATGTAAAAAGTGTTAATTTACACTGCTGGGTGTCTGTATAAGAGTGACCTTTAAAAAAAACAAAGAAATCAGGCTGTGTTCCGAAAAACTGTACAAAAAGTTTTTTTATTTTTATTTCATAATGCAGTGTGCAAAAGGTTTTAAACCAGCTGCCTTTCTTTATACTTTTATGCTTTGTGGAGGTCTCATAGTTTCATATATACAATGCAACGTTCCATTTATTATTAAAGGGAAAAATTGACAAGCTTACAAAAGCGACTTAGAAGTGAAGATAAAAAAAACAACCAGGGGGCATATGTCAACACAGGAGATGACTGTACATTTCAGGAGAAACTGGAATACGTTTTTAACAGGCATGAAGAGGTGGAGATGGCGGAGGAGTATCAATACAGTACCTCTGTGCTCACTTAGACAACAGGCCGGAAGATGCAACAGTTATGCTGTCCACAACAAGAGACTGAACAGAGTGTACTTTTCAGCTGCAAGATGTTGCAGATAATCTATAAATCAGTTGTTTCAGAGTGCAATCTAATCTGCCATCATCTGTTTTGGTAGCAGCATCAGACCCAATGACTAAAATATCTCAACAAGCTGATAAAGAAGCTTGGCTCTGGTCAGGGGTTGATCAAAAAATTAGGAACATAATGGACAACCCTGATCCTGTTCATAGAGTTACTGTTTTAATGTTATCTTTTTTTACCAGAGTTTTTAAGTTAGCTGCAAAATATTTCAAAGGTTTTTTTTTGTTCTGCCCTGAAAGAGCAAAGGAGAAAAGAATTTGAGGCTTATTTTTTGTCTTTGTTCTTGTAATACTTTGCTATGCCACTAGAGGCACTGTAGTAAAACCACCAACCTTCACTAACAACTGCATTGTTCAAATGGATCATCAAAGAGCTGGTTTCCAAGAACCATTGCCCCATTTTCTAAATGAGATAGTTGGAAAGAAAATGAAATACAGTAAAAGCACATAAATAGTGTATTGCTGGCCATGCTAGTTATCATCACCAAGCTTGTACAGTATATTCATGTTATATATTCAGAATTAACTACCACACTGATCAAGGACTTCTGTAGGACAAATGACAATTACTCACCATGACAGCTCCTTCTGGGACCAAGACTGAATCTCGCAAATGCCCTTAAAATGTGCTGTCAGTACATGCTTATCATAACTTGTCACAATAAATTAGAAAGGGGTGTGATAAATGTCCAGTCAAAACTTCAAATAGTTATTTATATATGTATTTATTTGTTTATTTATATTTCAGTAACAACAGCTAAATAAAAACAGATTTTTTACCTCAATCAACAGAGTGGGCAAAAAAAAATCTTGGTTAATTTTTCTGTCTTTTTTCTCTCAACCAACACTCAAGGCTTCAGCGAAAGTTGGAGCTCGCTCATCCCACGCAGTACTGCCTGACCTCGGGAGAGCGTCACTGTTCTGCTACCTGTTGGATGTTTATAGTTGGTATATGTGAGATATAAGGCTTTGCGATTGATAAGTACGGGTAGCTGAACATAAAAGCTACTTCTTCGATTTGTTATGGAAAGAGTTAGCTACATTGTATGATAATTGAATCCCCATGAATGCTGCTGTGCGGCAAAACGTATTTTGTAGGACACTGTAGGAAGTAGCAGATTTATTAGGAGGACAGCTTGAGCCTGCAACTCTCAAGACGGTCTAGGAGTGCTATGATTACTCAGAACAATATTTGAATCAGGAGTCCATTAATCAGTCAGAGCAGTTTCTATGTTCCTTCTAAAATCCATGTTGTAATTAGGATTGTTCATATAAACCTATAAACCTCAGCAGTGTACAATAAAATCCCTTCTTTACTGTTTCATGCAGGACGGCAGAGGGCAATTCCAACATGGATCCAGTTTCTGGACAGCTCCAAGTGATCTCTCCAGATTCAGTGTCTCTTCATCTTCTTTTGAAATGTAACAATTCTTGATTGATTTTATTGTAAATAATGTTTTGTTTTTAACTATTTTAATACATTTAATTGTTAGTATAAACATTTATTCTCTGTGTTATCCATACATGACTTTACCTGGTGAAACAACAATACCAATATGATAATAATTCTTAAAAGAGATTAGGTTTTTGTTCTGGTAGTTTCCCTATACAACAATTCATTCAGTTATCAGGTAACAACTGAGGTCAGGTGCAGGTGGGTGAAAACAGAATTTAGCACATTTTTTTAAACTCACCTCCAAGACACTTAAAACCCAACTTTTTTCTCACTTGACTTCAGGGCAGAACAAAAAAACCTTTGAAATATTTTGATCTAGATTTTTTTATGACTTGCAGCTAACCTATAAAGTCATGAGAAAAAGATAATTAACTTGAGTTCACTTGCCTTTCAGGGCTTTCGTACTTCGTTCAACATTACAGTAAAGTTTACTAAAGTATTACTGAACTGAATAACTACCTCCAGAGGCAGATCAGAGGCATAATAAGGGTGAGAGAACTTCAGCCCCAATTGGGTGCGGCACCTTTCAGCTGACTGGGAGGTGTAGAAAACTTGTTCAGCTCAAGTATTTAAAGTATTATTTAAAGTAGCTTTTCTTCAGGCTTTCTTTTTATTCATTTTCAGTCTAGTCCTTGTACCTGATCATGACTGCATGTTGTGAATTGTTAAAAAGTGCTTAGAGATGAAGAAAGTGAACAAGTATTGGACAAATTACCTGTCATGACTTCGTAGCACCTGAAAAAGGTATATAAAACTGTTATCTTTGGTGTTTTTTAACAAACTCAAGCAAAAAAACTTGGGCCCAATTCATGTCTTTTTGCAGGGCTTACTGTAGAGCCAAGGCTAAGTTGCCTAATATGTGCAAATGTGAAAGTAGCTCATTCTTTGAGTTCATGAGCATCAGAAACTGGACTGAAAATGAGGTAAAAGAGTTAAAAAGGGCCAAAGATCGAAGAGAAGATAGACGTTCAGATCGCCTCTGCCATTATTGATCACGAACATATTATTAGGTTATAAAAAGTTTCACTCATTGGGAACTTAATATAAAGAAATGAAAGATTCACAGTTAAGGCAGTTCAAATGAAAATGCCTGCAGTATAACAGAGCAATATCTATAAATAAATAAAAACAAAATAATGGCAAAATGAGGTAGTAAATCCAAGACTAAGAGTTGGAGGCAACATAAAAAAATATTTACAGATAAAACAAACTAGAGATCTGAATTTTTAATAAGGATGTAACTTTAGGCAATAAATACAGTTTAAACCAGAAACACAACAGTTTATCTTCTCACGATCTGACATTAAATCAGAATAAAATTTTGCTGTTTGGGTCAGATAGGATTACCAACAGTATTACCAGAACAATGTGCAAGAATGTTTTTTTTTTACTTTCTTTAAATTCATTAGTTTACATACATTTCATGTTGCTTCAGTATTTGCAAATGATGTTCTTTCCTTATGATCCCATCTATTTGGTGAGATGCACCAGTCCCTCCTTCAGCTATGATTGGTACCAGGTGGTGTCCGATATCTCAGAGAATATTCTTGCAATCACAGAAAAGCGCCCATCTCTTGCAAACCTTATTATACACTGTGGAGCCATGGATGACGTGGCTAAGAAAAAATCAGAAAGACTGAAGGAGGATTTCACTCGTCTTCTGAATATTGTTGGAGGTCTCAATATCAAGGTGTTTCTCAGCGGACCCTTTGCACCGATTTTCTGTGGATATGTAATTTTTTCGAGACTTCTGATGATTAATAAATGGTTGAAAAAAACATGTGCTACCACACCTGTGAACTTCATCGACAACTATTTTTTGGGAAAAAAGACAACTCTTCAAGCAAGATGGTCTCTGGTTGAACAAGTCAGGAGCCAGACGTCTCACATCTAATCTCTTCTATTCAGTAAATAATCCGCCAGCAGCTTCGACCTTCAGCGGAGAACATGGAGTATCAACAGCAATGATAACGCTGCCTCCAACAGCTCCAGCAGAGACAACCGACCAGTTGGCTGAGAAAGAGAGGTCATCACAAAAGGTCTCCCCGCCGAAATTTACAGGAGAGGTGGACCCCCCTGTTATACCCCCCTCACCCCAGACCCCGACCCAGACCGCACAAAACTCTCCCATCTCCCCACTGAGCCCGCTTTTTGCTTTACTGGATTCTGATAACATAAAAGGAGCTCTTAGGATCGGGACCCAAATGGCTCTGACATCTTCTCCATTCAACACCCCCCGTGGCCGAGACCCTGCTACTGAACCAACATCTTCAAACGTCGCAGAGCCCAAACCACCTCCTATTTATTCCTCCTAATCAGGACCTTCAAATCACTTCTCTGTGATACAGTCTGGGCCCCAGTCGTAACTCTATCAGAAATTAGCATGTCCAGGAAAAACTTGGGCCCCTAATAGGAGATAGTTGTAAAATCTCTGTGCTTATAAGTGACAGAACGAACAAAGCCAAAAGGATAAGAGACAGTAATAAACAATCAAAAAAAGCCATAAACTGTCAGGTACAACCAGACACAGACTTAATATCAGCAACTGAGTCATCTAAACTGGCTTTATTGAACATTGGATCTCAGTAATGAAGTCATTGATTAAAAATGATTTTCCTGACAGACCACGATCTTGATGTTATATTTTTAACAGAAACATTGTTACATGAATTTAATGAAGTTCCTATTCTGATAGAGTCGACGCCTCCGAACAACAGTTTTCTTTGTGAGGGCAGACAGCAAAGAAAAGGTGGAGGGGTGGCCACTTTGTTTAAAGATTCACTAAAGTGTAAAAAGTATTTCTGGGCAAAATTTGACTCTTTTGAATATTTGGCTCTCCGGGTTAAAGAGGCCGGTTCCCGAACCCAGTTCTTGAATATTTACAGGCCTCCTAAGTCCAAAACAAACTTTTTCAGTGATTTTAATGAGCTTTTATCTGTGATATGTGTTGATTATGACTGTTTAATTATTGGGGAGACTTCAACATTCACATGGACAATCCTGAAGAAGTGCAATAGATCTATGTGCACTCTTGGAAAATTTTGGTTTGAACTCACATGTTAAAACAGCCAAACATACAAACAGGGACATATTTTGGACTTGATCATCACTAAGGGTCTAAAACATTTCCAAGGTGTCTGTAAAATGATGTTGTCCTATCTGACCACTTTTCTATATTTTTGAAAGCATCATCTGCAATGACTCAGTTTCCAAGAGACATGATAAGGAAACGCATCTTTAAGGACGGTGCTGCTGAAACTTTAACCAGATTTACTCTTCTACCTCCCCTTTGCTTTGTAACACTGTAGATCAGCTGGTAGAAAACTTTCATTCTAAAATCTCGGACATCATTGATTCAATTGATCCAAATAAAGTGAGCACTTCTCCACGGAGAAAATTTTCTCCGTGGAGAAGTGCTCCACCAGTCAGAAGTGAAAAAACAGGAGTGTCGAAAAGCTGAACGCAGGTGGCGAAAGACTGGACTCCAGGTTCACTATATTATCTATAAAAGAGAGAACTATACAGATATAACTACAACTGAAAAATTGCAAGGAATCTTTCTTTTCTGAGATCATCAGCAAAAACATTAACAATGCTCGTGCATTATTTGCCACGGTTGACAGCTAACAAACCCTCCTGTAACTGTAGCATCTGAACTCCACTCTAACCAGGGCCTCCAATGAATTGCTAATTTCTTCACTGAAAAAAAACCCAAAAGATCAGAGGGGCAGTCAGCACATCCACATCAACTCCAGTACCAATGTTGTCTCCAAAAACTAGGAACTGATTTCGACAAAGTTCCCAATTTAACCAAATAAACCACAAAAACTTAGAAGAAATCTTGCCAACAACTAAGCTCTTCTTCCTGCTGTCTCCATGTTTTTACCCACAGCTTCCTTAGAAAGCTTTGCCTGTCATAACATCTGATTTAAACACAAATAATAAACACCTCCCTTTTGTCAGTTTGTTTTTTCCCCCATGGCCTGAAAACAGCAAATTATCAAACCTCTATTGAAAAAAGAGCAAAAACTTGGACAAGCTGCTACTACAGAACTACAGGCTTATCTCCAAACCCTCCCTTTCATCAGTAAGATTATTGAAAAAAAAAGCTGTGTTTCAACAGTTAAACACACTTTCTAACAATGACCAGCCGCTTCGATGTCTTCCAGCAGGCTTCCGTGCTCACCACAGTACAGAGGCTGCTCTTGTCAGGTTTCAATGACAATCGTTATAATGCAGACTGTGGAAGAACCACAGTGCTAGTATTATTGGACCTTAGTGCAGCATTCGACACAGCTGATCACTCCATTTTATTAGAGCGCCTGGAAAACTGGGTTCAGCCTTTCTGGTACAATACTCAATTGGTTAAATCCTACTTGAAGGACAGGGACTTTTTTGTGTCAGTAGGTAACTTTACATCAGAGGACACAAAAAAAATCACAGTGGGAGTCCCCAAGGGTCCATGTTAGGGCCCCTCCTATTCAATATCTACATGCTCCCCCTAACTCAGATTTAAAAACAAAAACATAAGTTATCATAACTCTGCAGACGACACACAGCTATACGTTACGATGTCACCAGATGACTATGAAACCCTTCAACGGCTGGTAAAGCCTTAGAAGAAATCAATTCATGGATGGGCCAAAAATTTTTCTTCAGCTGGAATCAAACAAACAGAAGTAATAATCTTTGGACCAAAGAAGAGGGTTTAAAAGTTAGCACACAGCTTCAGTTAATACAGCTAGAAACCACCAGTCAGGCTCGAAATCTGGGTGTAGTGATGGACTCAGACCTGAACCTTCAGAGGCACATAAAGGACAATAACAAGTCAGCCTTCTATCACCTAAAGAACATCTCCAGGATTAAAGGGGACTAATGTCTCAGCAGGACCTTGAAAAACTAATTAATGCGTTCATCTTTAGTAGAATTGATTACTGCAATGGTGTCTTCACAGGCTGCCTAAAAAGTCGATCAGACAGCTGCAGTGATCCAGAACGCTGCTGCCCGTGTCCTCACTAGGAAACTAAGAAAGTGGAGCACATCACCCAGTTTCTAAAGTCTTTACACTGGCTCCCTGTAGCTCAGAGAATAGATTTTAAAATACTTCTGTTAGTCTAAATTCACTGAATGGCTTAGCACCAAAATACATTACAGACTTGTTGTCAGTGTATTCAAAACCACCCAGACCTCTCAGGTCTTCTGGCTCAAATCTACTCTGCATACCCAGAACCAGAACCAAACATGGAGAAGCAGCTTTTAGTTCTTATGCTCCACTAATCTGGAATAAACTCCCAGAAAACTGTAAAAGCGCTGAAACCCTAAGTTGCTTTAAATCAAAATTTAAAAACTTATTTGTTTAGAGTGGCCTTTGACTGTGCCATCTAAACATTATTAGTTACGTTTTCAGTCCAATTTTCCTTTCATTTTCTTATCCATCATTCTATTCTCTTTATTTTATTTTTATTTTTTTAAATTACCCTGTTGTTGTAAGCGCTATATAAATAAACTAGACTTGACTTGACTTCAGCAACACATCCACACATGATGCTGACACCTCCATACTTCTCATTTAGGATGGTGTTCTCAGGCAGGCCAGTTTCCCACACTTTCCTTCACATCTAACAATTGTCATTATGGTGAAACACTTCAACTTTAGTTTCATCAGAGCACAGAACTTGTCTCCAAACAGCGTTTTTGTCCCTACGTGCTTTTGCAGACCTGAATCTGGCTTTTAATGTTGCCTGTGGAGTCATGGCTTCTTCTTTGCGGAGTGACCTTTCAGCCCATGTGGAACAGAACCCATTTCACTGAGAAAACCAACATCTTCACAATGTCTTCTGGTTTAGTTCTGGGGTTGATGCAAACATTTTCACACTAAGATATGTTCATGTCTGAGAACCTGTCTCCTCCCTGACTCGTATGATGTCTCAATCTTTTTATTCTGTTTATGCATCTACTTGTTTGAGCAGATGAATGTGGCACCTTCATGGTTATGGAAATGGAAACGCAAGAATGACCTCGTGGAGGTCTACAATTCTCTTCATGATATCATGGCTGATTTCTTCACCTTTTTCATGATGTCACACAAGGAAACAATGTGTTTGAGGCCTTAAATTAAAATACGTCCACAGGTTAATTTTACTGAAATGTTGTTGATTATGAACCCATCCAAAACTTACAAAGCCGTGACATAATCTGAAACTGTTTAAAGGCAAAGTAATCGCAGTAGATGTAAACTACTGCGATTACTTTGCCTGAAATTTCTTTAAAAATATCATAGTGCCCCTTAATTTTTGCATTTAAAAATTTAAGTATTTCTTTTAATCTTAACTGACCCTAAAACATGCTAGATTTAGTCTTATTTAATATACAATGAACAAATAAGGTGTAGTATGTAAATATCTGGTTTAAACTCTATATACACAGACATTCCCAAAGAAATAGCTGCTTTAAATTATTAGGGCTTAAAAACCATAACTTTTAGTAATCTTTAACGCTTCTTACTTCTTCCATGATCAGGATGCCACAGTGGACCAGACTGTCAACAGCATCCAGGGCAAAACACTGAGTCGACTGACAGGGCTGGAGAGAGCAACAGAGAGAAAATGGCTCAGCTCGGTGGTGAAGCACAAAGGCAAAAACAACTTCAGCCTATCACCTTTCTAAGAAATACAGATGGAGACAGCTGACAGAAAGCATAAGGTTTGGAGTAGAGATGTAGCTGAGATCACAGAGGGAGAACAAGAAGCAGCTGGGAGAAGACTTAGAGCTGGAGAGATATTTTCTGGTGAGAAAGGGAGTAAGAAACAAAGCTACAAGCAAAGGAGACAAGAAAGAGCAGCTGCTGAAATGAAAGGTGGGCTCACAGAAAGGAAAAGTATTAGTGGCTCAGATTCGGAGCTCTTGAAGTCAGCCTGATGAAGCATGCACATTGAGAGAAAAACACACTCTCACACACAAACCTCTCTCTGGCTGAGATAGAGGCAGCAGAGCAGGATGAATGGCTGTTCAGCTCCATTAAACATCCATTGAATGAGACACACTGGATGTGCATTTGTGTGATATGAATACAAACTCACTGGCATGATGCCCGGAGGCAAAAGATGGCAAAGCTGCAAGGCTTTCTCCGTCAGCTCTGACTGACTGAGCACCACATCAAACTCCATGTCACCTCTGACCTCCTCTCCCTTCACGCTGTCAGTCCTCAACCTGCTGCTGACGCTGCTGAGGGCCACCTCGCACAGCATCGCCGACACCGCACATGCTAAGACCAAAAACATCCGAGTGATTGCTGAGGCACTTAGAGGAAAACAAGTGTTTGGCAGCAGAACACATCAAGATGTTAGAATTTGGCTGAAATATATTTAGATTTGATGGGTTTCTACAATTTATTTGAGCTTCAGTTCCTTTTTTTTATTTTTTGTATTTGAATGCAGCTAGAAAAATCCTCCCCACACTGTTTTTGTTCCTGAACAAAGCAGCCTACACACATCAAAAATAAAATAAAAACAAATCTCAATACACATCACTTTTAAGGCTAAAAAGTTTATCAGGTCTCTTTTTTCATTCATGGATTTTAAAATCCCTGCAATATCCTACAAATAGGTAGCCAATTTATTGTTATCAGTAGAAGTTACCACCCATGTGTGAATGCTTACACAAAACCACACTGACCAGCTGCTCCACTTCCCCCAGAATCATTCATGCAGGAATAATGAATCTTAGTATTAAACATTATACTCATGCAGTGCCAAAACAGGGCGACAGCAGGTATTTCTTCACCTCAGCATGAAAATAAAAAGTAGCTGACAGATAGCTTTGGGGTAAATGATGACTTGACATGGGGACTCTGGTAAGGATGCTGGATTCTAGGCTTACTGCCATTCGATGACTATCATGCATTACTGATGCATATTCTGCTGTGCGCCAAACTCTTCAGCCAGAGAGGAGCACACTGATTAAATAAAACATTGCCATGCATTATTTAAATATCAGCAAGTAAAACTTCAGCTCTGGGGAGTAAACTAGCATGGCTTTACATATTAACACAAGTATGCTCGCCAGAGACTAACATTTGACCTTCCTATACAACCCACAGTGGCACCTGTGGATAGCTGTTAAACATGCAGGCACTATAGTGAGACTACTGCTGATTGTATTGCTTAGAAAGAAGAAGGTTTTATTTCTTTTGGGGGGAGAAACAAGCTCTGTTAATTTCATGGTGCAATCTGAATGAGGCGTGGGCCAGTATGAGATTATCACAGCAAGATGCATTAAACTAAAGGAACGGCTCTACAGAAAATTTTTGTGGTTTTAAAATCGTACGTTTTTAAACACTTGATACCAGTAACTGGCCCATGCCTAACCTGAATGCATCTCCTAATATTTTCAGGGAGTACTCTTATGTCTTTCTTCACACCAAAAGATTTTTATGCTGATTTTTGGCCTGATCTTTCCCTTCCGACATGACCCCGATTTTCGTGATGCTTTTAAAATAATCTTATGAGATATTCCTGCTGTGTGTGGCGTGTTAAGACTGATTTAGTCTGCTCAGAATGGCGTTGGGACCGCTCTGACCTCAAATCGGTGATATTCAACATGTTGGATCATGACCGGATGTCCTACCATGTGGGATGTTACGTGACCACAAACGAGCTGTTGAATGTGACATATGGCCAATCAGAAAGCAATGTGATAGAAACACGGAAGGGAATTACTCTGAACTCATGTTTCATCTTGAGAGGTTTTGCGAGATTTCCCGTCTGAAATTTGAATGTTTATGAGTGAAATCTGTTCGCGTGTGGTGTGTTGTGCGTGCCGTGTGACTGGACACCATGGACTGTAGGACCAAACCTGTTATATGCATGATTTTGTTATTGTCACGTGTGGGGTCTCTCAGGTTTTGAAAATCAGCTGACAATTTAAAAATCCAGCCGTGTGAACCAGACATTCTGGACCAGAAGAAAAAAAAAAATAATCTAGAGTAAGTAAGTAAAGTTTATTTATGAAGCTCCCATCACATACACAAACTCACAAAGGGCTGTACAACATAAACACATTAGGTTACACTTAGTATAAAAAAAAAAGCATAGTTGTTTTTTAAAAACGTCCAGAGTCAGCAAATCAGAGTTGCAGGGACAAGCTAGACAGGTTTTTAGGGTACAGAGTTCCACTATATTGATGGTAGAGTTGCTGCTGGAGTGACTCCCCTATCCTGTAAGATAGTGGTATCTAATCATATGTATCGCGCTGTATTTTTGAAATAACTGGTCTGCTGTTTAGCTAAATCTGTTTTGATAATGACATACTTACCATGTCCCTAAACTAACTTAGCTTCAACAGGTGTCTTAAACATGCACTCAAAGTTAAACCAGATTATTTCTTATCTGTGGTTGTTTCCATGTGTTTCAACAGACAAGGAGTTAAGACCAATGTAGCGGAAGAATCTAAATTCAAAGTAACCAATGAAAACCCTGTATGCTTGGCTCCTTTTTTGTCAACAAAAATGCCTAACTCATGTTGTGTTTTGGCTTCAACTGACTGCTAGATAAGAAACATCAGCTCCTGCACTGTGGAGAGGTCCAGTATGAGTTTACGTTTTAGAAAAAACAATTAACATATTTCCGTCTTTTTATGATCTGCAAAAATTCATCAGCGATACCATCCCCGCCTCTCCTTCACTGACCACATTCTCAAACTAAAAATTAATTGCCACTTAGAGTAGTCAAATACACAACATGCTCTCAGCTAAGTAAATTAATTGAAAAACTTTGCAGCTGAAAGGTTGGAAAATCATCCTGATCCTAGAACCCAGGAGTCAGCATTCTGCATTTCTCCAGACGACGACACCAGAACTCAAGCCCAGTGATGTGTAGGGATGATGAGGGTGTAGCCATGATTATCAGGATTCCTACACATTCTTTATTAAAAATTCCAGACTTTTACAGACTCAACTTTCCAGAGTTCCTTTTTGTTTTTTGGAAAAAATACAAAACACTAAAGTTGCCGAGGTTAAAGAACGAAAGAAAGAACGAAAAAAAGAAAGAACAAAATAAAGAAGAAAGGAAGAAAAACAACTATACCAGAAAAGAAGGAAAGACAAACTTGAAAAAGATTATAACCAGACTCGTTCTTCAGCGCCGTGCATTCACCACTAAAGGGACAGGTGCTCAAAGTAAAAAAAAAGGGCCCATATAAACAGATTCTAGGGTGGAATATTAGCAGCAACCTCACACGTACTATGGACTATGACGTACTACAGAATGGTAAACACTGATATATGAATGAAATTTAGGCAAAACTATAATATAGAACACAACAGTATGCATATGTGTATTAAATATTTTATTATGATCAGAATTTCACTCTGCAGGCTCTTTTCATTACAGGAAATTACTGAGATATTCAAACCTGCAAATAAGCAAAATATATAAATTAGAGAGCTAGACCACCGAATGTATTTAGTTTTTACACAATTACACTGTTAAAAATTATAAACAGAGAAGCACAATGAAACGTTTTTGTGTACCGTCTAAAAGGGCTGAATAATAAGTAAAGCAGCCTGGATGTTCTTTAATTCCATTGGAGGTGAAGATGGTCTATTTAGAACAGCACAGTTGCTTCAAACTTTAACATGAACTGCAGAGAATAAAATGAAAATGAGTTGTTGACACATATTACAATAGTGTTACATCTCACCATGAGAAAACATAAAGTCTACCAACACTGCTAACTGACCACCAAATTTTAGGTTTAACCTCTTCGATCTGTGTGTTTTGTGATCACTTATAAACATTTTCTTCTTTCCGTCTCCTTTTTTTCTTAGACTGTTCTCTCTTTCTCCTCAGCCTCCCTGTTTACTGTAGCTCAGTGTCTCTTGTTATTTCTGCCTCCATCTCATATAATTTCTCCTTCATACCTCCAGGGTTTCCTTCAACTCTTCAGCCTCTTTAGGCTACTGTCTTCAGAGACATATGACCACAAAGTTCATGTTTGACCAACAAAACCTGGAGCATCAGTGCCTGTCCACTTAGAGGAAGAAAACTGAAGATTAAGCCGTCTTTCCTTCAAGAAATCGCTCGTTGTTACCAGAAAAAAGATCCCCATCGGGTGCATGGATGAGCCTCCGTCTTCAATGCCTCTCCAAACTCACTAGTTTCAGCATCAGGGAAAGACAGGTTGAGTTGATTGATTCATTTCTATTATTGAAATTATTATGTGTTGCCGAATTTAAGCTGTTACTGACCCCTGCAAAAGTGTTACTAATTAAAGAAAGCATAACTGCTAACTGACCAACAAACTTTAGGTTTAACCTCTTCGATTTATGTGTTTTGTGATTACTTATAAACATTTTCTTCTTTCCCCTCTTCTTTTTTTCTTAGTCTATTCTCTCTTTCTCCTCAGCCTACCTGTGTTTAGTGTAGCTTAGTTTCTTTAGTTATTTCTGCCTGCATCTAATCTGATTTATCACTTTCCTTCTACATGCAAGAAACTAGCTATCAATTAATCTGCATTTAACTACAGTACATCTTAACATCCTTAATAACTACCAAACTGGTTGCTTGTAAAATTCAACATAAGTTCACTAACCAACAGCTATATGTTGACTATATAAAATCTTTGGATTTTTCTTCTTACCTGTTGTACTCTTTCTAACCCAATTGATTAACAATCCACTACCTCTGGCTGCTTCAAGCAGCTCCTTCCTTGTTTGTTTCAGATAAATATAAAATTCTAGATAAATCGTGGACATTCAATTATTTCAGTCACATTATTGTTGGTTTTTCATTGGTGGTAAAAAGTCTCGTTGCCTGGTTCTAAGAGATTTTAGGAGGTTTTTATAGGTTGCCTTGGCCAAGCTTGTTAAAACAGCGCCCTTGGAGCTCATGCCAAGTCACTAAAATTAACCTAGCCCATATACCAAGAGCCAGTTGTGATATTAGGGAATGAGCAGCCGTTAACAGAAGTGACTGTCGAGGAGTGGATGATTGCTGTGGGCTACTCGGTCGTCCAAGCCTCCAGTTGAAGAAGGGCGAGACTTCTGGATGCAGGCTGTCAGAGGTTAGGCGTGTCATTTCCCGACACTAGCTTAAACAGAACTTTTAGTAAACCTGCTTAGTAAGACCTTTCATGTTTAGGGAAGTCCGGACCAGTTGGATGGAGAGCTGGATTAAGCAATCCCATTAGAAATAGGGAAGTAGAAGGGAGGGGTTAGCTCATCGGACAAGGAAACTATGGAAAGTATTTTACTTCACAATCAAAAACAAAATACATAAACAAGAGGAGAACAAGGCAGTTTGGATTAAACTAACGCAATAACAAGACACCGATGCCTCTATAAAAAAAAATAAATGATAGAGAAATATTTCAGCAGGAAGAGGCTGTTTGCTTGCTTCAGTTTTGTAATACCCCGGGGTCCTCTAGGGCAGCTTGATGCCTCTTTATAAGCCCGCATAATGTCATCTATGAGCTCTGCAGATGAAACACACTGAGCTCTTCCTGGGCTCAACACAAAGCAGTCAGAAAAAAATCAATCTCTTAAAAGCAAATAATGAAAAGACTGGAGTAAAATGGCAACTGCAAAAAAAATTAAACCAATAATCAAGCGCCTGGACGGCTAAAAGCTGGTGTATATCCAACACTACTTTAGACAAAAGATGTAAAATATCAAATGTTTAAATTTATGAAAAATATGCTTTTTCAGCAAGTATATACCTACTTCCACAAGTCACAAATGTTTTGTTCCCTTTTAGTTGATTCACTCAGTACAACACACGAGTATGGAATATCACACGTCTTGTCTGTCTTAGCTGAAGCCACCTCTCATCACGTGAAGGCAAATGACATGATGATGTCAGGTGACAGGCCCCACCTGCACTATATACCGATCCGTCATCACCATCATTACTCAGTTCTTACGCTCTTCTTCTCGCTAATAACACAATTTGGAGTCAGGCTAGCTAGCTGCTGCTGGTTAGCTCTGTGTTTCTGTTGTCAGGCTACTTGAAGTTGGTTTAATTGCTTTTGTTGTCGTTAGCCACTGCTACGTGCTGGTGAGCGTGTCTACCTGCTAAAATCTAATTTCAAACAGTTTGTGGTTCAGGATGAGCACAAAGCTAACACAAGCGAAGCAGAGGTCTTCAATTTCCATACTTGTGTTGTACCTTGTTCTTCTCCTTCAGGGAACAGTAGTTATATGCATAACATTACAATTTAACTGTTGTTGTCTGCAGTTATTGTGAATGTTGAAAGTTGATCAGTATTTCTTCATATAGCTACAATCTGAATGATTGAGCCTGTACAGATTTTACTGTGAAATACATTTTCCATTTTGTTGTTAAACGCTTATTCTACTGACAGAAGCAAAATATATCCCTTTTAACTGTCATGTTTGTCTGTGTTCTGGTTGCGGATTGGTTTAGTGTTAAATCTTTCTGCTTGTTGATATCCATTGATGGCTAATCTCAACAACGAAAGCTAAGAAGCACAATCGTAACCAAACATTGAAGTTTAAAGTTTAAGGCTGTACAAATTATGGACCATTCTGGACTGTGTTCTTATAGAGTCTCATAAATTTTGAAAAAAATACTCTTGCAATAGTTCTTGGTGGCTAGTAATAAATTCAGTCTGTGCTTTCTTAAATCAGCATGTCCAAAGAAGCACTGTTTAGAATTTCTACCAATTCCTCATTTTCTTTAAGGTGAATTTCAGAATGACTGCACCCACTCATCTTCCTGGAAAACATGTGAGGCTTTTATTATGGGCTCCATGCGCTATGATGAAGGGGGTTTTTTTCCCAGTCACTGGAGATAAAGATGGACCTTCAATGATATCTGGAAGAAAATAGCTTGTTATGGAAGAGGACCTGCATGACAGACTACCAAGGAGGAAGCCAGCTGCCTGAGCTCACCAAGTTAGGATACATAAACAGAGGCTGTAGAGCAGAACCGTTAGCCAGGCATGACTCTGATCTACAGGAAACACTGGCACCATTTTTTCCTGGTAACGTTTGTCCACTGAACAACAGGATGGATCATTTATAGCCGCCTGTACTTATGCAGTATGAAAACTCGCAAGAAAGAGACTGCTGAGTTTTGTTTTTGACTGTTTCCATAGCAACATCTCCAAATCCAATTGCAATAGCGTCATGTGCAATACTCTTTAAAGCAATTGCAGTATGCCACATAAGTAATGTGCAATACATTTTGCCTCGGTGGAAATATGCAATAGGGATTATGTGCAGTATTTATTTCCTACTAGAGCAGAGGTCAATATGGGTTGTGTATAACATTTGCAGTGTTGTGTCTATGTATAGTTTGCTGAAAAACCTGTATCCTGATGCTGTGGTGTATATGACAGGTAAAAAGTGAAGTGGCAATGGAAGTGCTGGGGACCACCACCACTCATCAGTAAATACAATTGTTGGTTATCATGGAGACTTTAGGGCATTTTGGTTTGCCTTTTATCATTTGTAAAAAAAAAAACAATTTTTTCTATTAGGTAATATCCACAGCATGTTCTTAAAAGATTTAGTAGGAATTTTGTTAAAGAAAAAACAATATATCAGACCAATTTGCATCTTTCCTTGTACCAGATGCTACTTTTTAGAACAGGAAATAAAAATCTCTAAACTACTTTCCTAAACTTTAAAATGCTACTATAGGTTTAAGTTGATATTTCCACACTGACTAGCCAAGAAGTCAGAACAACTGCCAAGGCCTCCCACGAAAAATAAGAAACATGAATACATGGTCTCAGGATGGAGTTTTAGCTTAAGCTACACAAGACACAGCCAACTGAAGTGACTCACCTCCAACGGCTTCCAGTATGAAGGTGTGTGTCACCTTCTGGGCCTGAAGAGAGAGGTGAAGGATGGAGGCAACGGACGGACGAGGCACAATGACAGTGTCTTTTCTAAAACAGACAAAGTTTTTTCTCCAAATATGTACTTTCAGGAATTGTTCTCTTTCTGTGGCAAAAAAAAGAAAGGAAGAAATACCCTGATGGCAGTGAAGCAATGATGAGGTCAGGTGCAAGCAGGGAGAGTGAGTAGTGGATAATTTCTTGAAGAGTTCCCCCGAAGCCAACATCTCTGTTTCTGAACAAGAGTTCCTCCAGGAGCCAGGCCACGTCACGACACAGGACAGATGTACTCACACCCTGAGGAGCAGAGGAAGAAGGAGATGTTTCATTCCAACATCAGACGTAAGCATTAACCATCTGGAGATATGAGTCTAAGACTGCTGGGTATGACTCAGAAAATTACTGTCACACTCTACTACACTGGCTTGAAAACCAATTTTGTTTGAGTCTCTTGGAGTTTTGATGGATAATGAGGAGCCGGGGCAGATTTCAATGCGGAGAGCAGCAAATACGGCAACGCGGGTATGATGTGTATACCTTGTTGTGTTTGTAGAGCAAAAGACTGGACACGACACTGGTGGACATCACAGCCGTGCAGGAAGCCGCCGCTAGATAAACACACATACACTTATTCTGAGATAATGTTTAAATTAGGATTTAGTGGGATCTACACAATCCTGGATTTACAGAAGATGAGGTGGAGGATGATGGCAACACTGAGGTCTCTGTCTGAATGACTTTTCTCCTCAAGTTCAGTATCAGAAGGAAACGTAGGCAGAAGCCACGACATCCGTCTCCTCCCAAACACACTGTCAGCTCTAAAATGGAAAAGTAAGAGATGAGGATATTTAGCTAAAAATAAACCCAGTTCTTACATCCTAAACTTTAAATTACACTTCTTTTAATAGTTTTATAGTGTTTCAACCAACCAGTGCTTTTAGAGAGCTTGATCAATAGTTGCACAGTTAGCCAGCTCTGAGCTTTACTCATGGTAAATCAGTTGCACTCCGTATGATAGGAATCAAGGTAACAACAATGCAAGCCACTGCAATTTTACCCCATTATCATCATTTACACGGATCTCACCAGAGCTTTTTTCTCTTTGAAATCACTCAAATTGTAAAAATGCAGAGGGGTAGCTTTTAAACAAGTTAGCCTTGGAAAATGTTGTCTGTCCCTGAACTTGATATTAAATGACTGATTTATCAAAAATATGTCTACGAAATACAACAATGGTCATGGATCGGGTTTAAAAGTTGCACGGTGTCATTAACAAAATGGAGGACGTGAGTTAAGAAAGACAAAAAGAGTTTGATCACTTAAAGCGTTATATTAACTGTTGGTCCATTTAAATCAGGATTGAAAACAATTTTGTTTGCAAGCCCACCTGAGCTTAGACTCATTCAAACTCCAATTCCCATGCATGCCAGTGTACAATGAAAGAAGTATTCATTAATTAATTTCTTTGAAAAAGCTTGATGTTTAACTATCCAGGTGCAAGATGTAAAAATGTATTTGACATCTTCTCAGGGCTCCAGTCATACAGAATAATGAAGGACTTCTGGCATGTCAGGCATGCAGGGGGCAGAGAGTGTGAGAGTTTCCAATGTGTTTTCATATGCACAAAACCTCCGTAGGGCAACATACAAGGGTCCTGGGTGGAGCACAGGGTAGCATTGTGACAGTGTATCTATGACGTAGGGGCTAAAAACACTGAAAACCCATGCTTGGGTGTGTTTTCAGTACAGTTACAGTGAAGAAAACTAAACAAAAATGTCATCAACTTCTTTATTCAACAGTGAACACAGCATGGAATGCACTACCCTTTTTTACTAAATAAACACTGACTCTTTAAAAACAATTATTTTATAAAGATAGCTGGTTAATGAGAGGGAACTTGGTAATGTGGCTCAATTACTTTCAGAGAACGGCTGCATGGCTCCTAATATAAAGATGCCTTTCCTAAAGGTTCCTACGCATTTTTCAAGTAAATGTTGCATACTTTTCCAGACCCAGATTTAAAGAGCTTTCAGTTCTTTGTGGTAATTTTAAAATATGAAGCACAAAAGTTCACCTTGAACTACACTGTCTGGCTTTAAATAGGGAACCTGCAAAAATCAGACTGAAAGGAACAATGGACACAAGATAGGTACCAAGGAAAGAAACTAAGGACCCAAGGAACAAAAGAAAGTAAGGGTACAAGGAAAAAAAAAAGAGTGATGCAAGAAAGGAACTAAAAAAGAAAGAAAGGAAAAACACAAGTAAAAATAGAATAGTGAATAAGGTCTGAAAATACAAATATCTTCCATAGTCTTTTATGTATAATTATGTATAATTCCATAATTATACATAATTATAATTATGTATTTCTCCAAACCTTTACAGTAAGATTATGAAATATTAATTCTGGTTATAATATAGATGACCCTCTAATAAAATCTGAAGAGATTGTGTTGTCACCTCTCATGGTTTTGGAGAAATAAATTCCTCAAAGCTAGGCAAAAGCATATGCTGGTTAAGCATTTTGAGGTACTTTGACAAGATATTTCTCCAAAACTGTACAGTAAAATATTAAATTTATTCTTTTACATAAAACATGAATGTGAAAGTTGTAAAAATGTGATTAATATAAATGTTCTGTAGGTTCCCTTTCCGTGTTCCTCTTATTTTCTCAACCGTTGCCAGGATCGGGTCCTTTCTGCTCCATTACCATAATGCACCTTGTATGAGCGAAGCCAATCTTTAAGAGAGAGCTGGTGTCGGCTGGCGTGACCGCGTATTTCTTCCATACAACAAGCCCTGCAGTTCGAGCGGAAGTTCAGAGGTGCAGGGGATCAGAGTCTGCCGCTTTAGTCAGCGCTAACCAATAGGGAAACGTCTTATATCGTTCGTCTTTAGAACATTTATATTTATACAGAACATTTATATTAATTACATTTTTACAACTTTCACATTTATGTTTTATGTAAAAGAATATTAATATTTTACTGTACAGTTTTGGAGAAATGTCTTGTCAAATATCTTGCCCAGGATGTTCATGTTTCCAGCACTCAAAATTCTTTGAGTTCAACCAAAAACAGAGCTGTCCCCAAAGAGCGGAGAGGTAACCAAAGATTTTGGGTACATGCGCAAATAAAGTTTGTTTTGCAAATAAACTTTTTTCTCTTCATGAGAAAAAAATGAGTCATTTAACAAAAAGCTTTTTCAAACATTTTTTTCTCCCAAAAATAAAATATTTCATTAAAAAAAAATTGTTACAACTCTGAAAGTTTTGATCACAACTTAATATTTTTTGATTGAGATTAGTTTTTATTGATTTAATATTCCAAAAGTTTTGACCACAATTTATTTTTTTGATGGAGATTAGTTTTTTTTTTGATGAGATTAGTTTTTTGTTTGATTGAATAATATTTAGACAAATTTACCACCATACGCGCAGTGAAACAGAAAATATGTCGCTTATGGTCCAGATTCCAGGGCAGTTGTTGGTCAATAAACCAGTGAGTGAGTGAAATTATAAGATAGTTTTATCAACAACTTTGCATTGTTTCTGCTTCATCACCGACAGAGGAGCAGAGAGGGGCTGAAACACAACACACATGCAAAGGGGAGAAAAGAAAAGGGTTCTGCGCTCTCTGAGCGGGAGGAGGCAGGCGAGGGAGAAAAAACCTATTAAATTTTCTGAACTTTAGTTTTTTACTAGACTAGTTTGTGGGTTTTATCTGACTAGTGTTTGCTAAAAAAATTTGCCCTCTTTCATTTTTGCATAAAATAGCTGTCAATACGTATTACCATAAAATTTGAAGAAAAGCTACAGAGATTGTTTTTGATGAGAGCATTTGGGGCTACAAATTTTTTAATTTAACCTTTTTGGAGGAAAAAAAAATGAGTCAATCATCTCAACAGATATTTTTAGAGGTTTGAATGAAGTAAATAGTGTCACTTACAAAAATTTTTTTTTTTAATTATATATAAAATGTTGGGTTTCCCAAATAATGTTTTTTTTTTTGGCAAAAAAATTTAAAACTATTTTTAAAATAAATCTTTATGTATTCAAGACATTATAATCACTCTTTCTAAAAACGTTTTTGATAGGGGGTGGTGGGTTTTTTTAATCCTTGCTTTTCTTTTCATTGATTAAATAATGTTTGCCCCGTGTCTCTGAATTTATTATCTATTAAAAACTGCAAACGCCGATTTTTTTGAAACTTGGGAAAAAAAAAAAAAATAAAAGGTTTCAAAAATGTTGACCCTCCTATTACTGTCCCCCCTGGAGGGAGATAATAACACTTTTTGGACCTTAAAATTTCTGGGAATAAAAAAAAAATAGTGAAAATTAAATTTTTAAATAAAAAAATTAGCTCCCTCACATCATTTTTTATAAATGTAGTTTTGATAGATAAAGTTGTCTTGGGCCAATGAAAAACTTTAAAACAGCCAAAAGGTATGGATGTTAACCAACTGGGTCAGAAAGAGTACAATAGGTAAGAACACATAGCTGTTTGGTAGTGAACTTATGTTGAATTTTACAAGCCATTAGTTTAAGAGCAAATATAGATGTTAAGATGTACGTGTTAAATGGAGAATATTTTATAGTAATTTTTTGGGAAGTAAAAGGAAAAGTAAGTCAGATAGACGGGGGGCAGAAAATAACAAGACACTAAGCTACAATCAACACAGGGAGGCTGAGACAATGAGGACATGAGAGAGAAAATACTGAGAAGAAAAAACGAAGAGAGAAAGTAGAAAATGTTTTTAAGTAACCACAAAACACACACAAACACAAACAGAAGTGGTTTAACCTTAACTTTGTTGGTCAGTTAGCAGTGTGAGTAGGCTTCATGTTGTCTCATGGTGAGATGTAACACTACTGTAATATGTGTCAACAACTCATTTTCATTTTCAATGTCTGCAGTTCATGTTAAAGTTTAAGGCAACTTTGCTGTTCTGAATGGACCATCTTCACCTCCACTGTAAGTAAAGAACACCCAGGCTGCTTTACTTATTATTAGGGTCTTTATTACTGTACACAAAAAGGTTGTTTCGTGCCCTCCTGCTGATATGTTTGATAGCTTTACTGTGTAAAAACAATACATTTGGTGGTCCAGCTGTCTAATTTACATATTTTGCTAATATGCAGGTTTGAACATCTCAATACTTCCCTTTGATGAAAGGAGCCCTGCAAAGTGAAATTCAGATCACAATAAAATATTTTAAACACATATGCATGGTGCCGTGTTCTATATTATAGTTTTCCCCAGATATGATTCAATTGTATAGCTCTATGCTGACAATTTGAAGGACGTCATAGTGCAATGAACTGTAAAAGCTGGGTGAGATTCTTACTAATATTCCGCCCTACAATCCAGCTATATGTGCCTTTTTTTTGCTTTGAGCACCTGCCCCTTTAGTGGTTTCAGCACGGCCCTGGTGTGTACGTAGGTACACAAGCAGGCTGCACTGAAAGGTCCATGTCGGTGATGACAGGGTCATGTTAGAGCTGAGAGATCTACGAGCCCAGTGGACCACAAAGTTGGGGTCGAGACTCTTCTTGGGGTCACAAATCAATAAATGTTGAGTCTAGAGTAACTCTTCAGAAATAAAAAGAAAATACCAAAATGATTACCAAAAAGACAAATAAGCTATAAAAAAAAAAGCACCCAAACCTTACGGACCCGGGAAAAGGGTTTTGGGAAAAAATGTACCCCGAAGCACGCAGGGCATCCTCTTGAGCATCCAATTATCTAAAATTAAACACCTATGAACTCATGGTACTGAAACACAAAAAGACAGAACATATTTTTTGGGTTTTTAGC
>JAHHUM010000211.1:0-71614 GCA_036173005.1 Crenichthys baileyi
TGGCCACAAACATTTCCTTTAAATTTACCCCCAACGGGGGCCCTTTTGATACTGGGGTGTTGTACTGGAACTGTAGTCTTGTGAATCACAGAAAAAGGGGTCTGATAAAATCTTGACCTGTCGCTCGATGAATGCAACCATATCACTAAATCCTACCCTGTATCCAGTTGTCTCCATTATGTCATAAGCTTTGCTCCTCCAGCACTCTCGTAACTTATATGGTAGCTTTGTGAGGATTGCTCTTATATTTACAGGCATGTCCGGCTCCTGCATATACTCCAGCTCATCCATTTTGATTACAGCAACCACGCAAAAATAATGAATAACTCTGTAGTGCCCTTATGTCCTAAGCTCTTATTGTTGGCCAGGACATGGCCTTGTTAATTTATGCAGTTGCATCTTTGTAAGGGTTTCCAAAGTGTTCTTGTAACAAAGTCTTTGCTACAGTATAACCATGATCTGGATCCATATGCTGACAGCTGCGCACCAACTCACGAGGTAGTATAGACTGTCTGCTTTGGTTGCATTGATTTCAACTCCTTGTTCAAAGGCTTTAATAAAGGCTCTGCACTGCAGAGGATCACCATCAAACACAGGAATGTCACTTGGTGGGAGCAGGGCCAGATTAACACTTCACTGTACCCTGGGCAACAATATTCAAGGACCCCATCATCACGACCCCAGGATCACCATAATTTCGCAAAATACTAAATCAATTACCGTAATATACAGTAAATATACTCAATACTTCAAATTCTAACTGTCATCAAGTGTATTTTGATGTACAAATGTCCAAATGCTCATTGAACTACAAATGCACTACTATGTCCTCTTGTCAAGGACACTCACTTACATATGATGCTATGAAAACATGAAAGCATCAGTCTAATCCGGTAAAATTGACCCACTACATTGAGAGAGAGGGAAGTGTCATCCAATTTCACAAAAAATAAATAAGCAACCACATTCAAACCATTCAATTTTTATTTAATAACACGTATCCCCAATACAAATGGCAAAATACACAATTCCAACCCTAAATAATGGGGAAACACATGTTTAAATTTGATAGCTTTCAATTGGCAAACACATCTTACACTGGCTTTTTTCTGGACTTTGACTGTGCAAAGTGGTGTATAATATTTTCAAAATCGTGGCCACTAACAAGTTCATGTTCGATGGCCAAGCGAGAAACTGGAATCTGACAAGGAACTATCCAGATCTGTCGGATAAGTGGAGCTCAGCTTAGCAGCTCTTTCATGCACATCACAATCATCACAGTCCCTCTCAAATAAAACCCCAAAGAGGTCACACAGGTGTGTAGGCTTCGATGCGCTTGGATAGGCATGAATAAAGTCTGTCAATGATGATATATGTTTCAACCTTAAATCTCTGAGTCAGTAAAAGCTACTTCACTGTCATCAGCAGACTCGTCTGCAAATCTCTTTCTTTTTCTCACATGTTGAGTGTCAAACTGGTACTTTTGTGAGCCCATTTGTGAATGGGCTCAAACCCGATGAATCTTTCCACTACTCTGCCATCTGCACAGACAAAACGAAAAACAAATGTGAGCTGATCTACGTGTGCTAAATCTGGTGTTGAATCAACCATTAGAGAGAAGTATTTTGCATGTCTGATTTCCTCTGCTATCACTTGCTTAGTTTTGTCACCCATTAATGAATTAAATTCTTCGCACACAGTTGATGATAGGTAAGATGGCTTACCTCTACCCTTATTGCCATGCTTCGCAAGGTGCTCCTTTAAAAAGGGGTCAAACTCCGCGATCAGATCAAGCAGCCCCAAACAGTTCCCGTTGTGCGCTGATAAATGCATTCTTTTGGGATGACAGGAGTTTGCAGGCATAGCAATAAACTGATCCAGTTGAAGGCGAGTAAAGCAGCCATTCCCTTGGCACAATTTGGTTGTTTTGGAGCCGGCAATTAAGCAAATTGGTGGTCAGGGAGCGTGTCCTACTACCAAGTCCGGACTCCCTCACTGATGCAGGATATTTGGCAGCCCAGTTCTGGAAAGCTGCAGGCCCTCTGTAAATCGCCTCTTCCCAGAACCGCTCCGTAATGGCCCCCACAGTGCAGGGAGTATAGGCGTTGAGATGCAGGGACTGCTCCTAGACTCGACGAACGGCTCAGGTGACTGGAGACCCGCCATCACCGCTTCCCTCAATGGTCGCACTTGCAGCAGAATCTGGGCCACTGTTTGAAGATGCTGCCGGCTCTTTGTTCTCCGAGCTGTAAACGTAAGCTAGCGCCGGCAGGAAAGAAAAGTCCTGGCCAGCTGAGTTGTTCTCTTTGACAGAAGCTGACTTAACAAAACAGTCGGGAGTAAAGAAATGACCTATTTTCGGTATGTACTTAAAATTTTCTGCGTTTCTGATGTCCTTCTCCTTTTTTAATTTCCGTTTCGCACTCCCACTTAGCTTCTTCTCCATGTCTGAACTTCTTGAGTTGTATAGCGGCGCTTGACATCCAGCAACCCGCTCAGTGCACATTGATCGGCTTCACCTTTGACCTGCCTCATGCATGCGGACTGACCAATGAGGAGAGGGTGTCAAATCGCGTTCACTGTCACAGGCAGCGTCTCTCTATGCAGTGCAAGGGCTCCGGCAGAAAGTTTAACATCAAGCGGGAGATAACGATACATTTTGCTTGTGCCCTCACTAACCTCACTAACACTAACCTAATCCGGCTCTGGGTGGGAGAGTCACAGACTGTTGATGTCTGCTCATAATGGTCAGAAGTTCTCCAGGTAACTGTAAACTGCTTGGTGATTGGGCAACATTCTCCTTGTGTGTATAAAGCTCTTTCAATTGCAAATTAGTTTCACTGGATTTTTGTTGTTCCACCACAAGGTGCTGCTGTCCTGATGCTAGAGTTTTCTTTGGTCTTACATCAGCAGATCCATTTTTCATTGATGCGATCTTTAATTTGTTTCTTTGTTGAATCTGATTTCCATTATATTGAGTTGTTTGAGTTTCAATATCATTTCCAGGAATAAACTCTTTAGCAGAGGGATTCTGATTTTGTGTTGTTGGACTATGTCTGGCTTAATATTGGACCATTTGCATGTTGCTGGACGCCACTATGCCTTTCCAACATCATCGGCCATTTTGTACCGCAGGATAGTCTGCTCCTACAAATCCCAGCTGGCACTGCGGCTGATAGGACGGGGGCGTCGCAGCTCTGATGTCGAAGTGGACTATATAACAAACTCTGAGATTCCCCCCCCCCCCCCATTGCTTTTTCAGCTTTCAGCCGCTGTGCTCCCCAGCTGTGTGTGTTTTGCTGTGTGGTTTTAACACCTGAGAGCAAGCTCAGGTGCGCTGTAAAGTTGAACTGCTATAATAACCTTATGGTGAAAATCAACCATTTTCTTTGTCTTCAACTTCGTGCTTTACTAGCTTGCCGCCAAAAGTTTTATTATTCTTTGTTCTCTAGGTTTACAACTTTGCTTGGGGGAAGCTTTATGACTGCCTGTGTCTCACTGAGCTACACTTGGTGGCGGGCCGCTCCCCAAAACTCCGCCCAGCCCCACATTATCACTTATTTGCCATAACTGCTGGTTTGATTCCATACACAACCAATGCTGTTTGTTTTATTTTGCTGTGTTAGATATTTTTACCCTTTTTGTGTAGAACTTTGCATGTTAGATTAGGTGAAGATTATTGAATCGGAGAGCGAATTGTATCAGGGCTGTTGATTTAATAAATGTCACGTAGATAAAGAGAAGGCGTCTGTGTTTATTTTGTCAGTCAAAATAAGGTTAAAGTTCCCCACGTTTCGGCAGAAACGGTCGATTAAACAGTGACATCTTATAATAGTTATCAACTATTATTCAGAATTTAATAATAGTAATAATCAAAGGCGTTGAGCCACAATTACAACACCAGAGGACATCTCTGATTTTGATTCATAAATAGGGACTTTTGGTTAAGAATTTAATTTTCTCAAATTCTGATTTTTTATTATAATTTTTGATAAATATTAATTAATCAATAATCATAATCCCAACAGTGTTAATTCCTTCTCTGTTCTTTTATAATATGAGCTCATTGCATTTGACTTTGCTTGTGAGGAGGATTCCAGCTTTGCATTACACATTTCTATCTGAAAATCAACTCAGTCTCCAGTGCAAGCATCTCCTTCCTCTTTCTCAGCTTCTCCTCTTCCTCTTCTATAGCATGCCTTTCTTTTACAGCCTTCACAGGGGCCAAAACTGAGGCCCTTTTAGCTGCTACTCTTATCTTAACAGATGAATAGGTGCTGATTAACACTCTTTGGTGAACTTCCACTGCCACATTTGACACACTAGTCAGCAGGATTTATCATCATTATATAATCATCAGGTTTGGCTAGCTTTCAATTTGAGAGAGGAGCCACTTATTTACTCTTGAAATACACTCATTATATGGGATCATTTAGCTTTAAACCATATTAACATGATTTTCCTTTTTCATCCACGGTAATAAACCCATAAGACTCGTGCAAACATTTGGCATCATCACACCCCTAATCAAAACATATCAAAAACACTTAAAACCTTTTACTTTTCCACCTTAGACATTAGTAAGTCATTATTTCATGCCTTATATTACCTGTTCTGTTCAATTTTAAATGGCTTTCCTTTTGTAAATTTTCCAGGGTGTTTCAGCCAAGGCCTTTCTGTTACTTAACTGTGAGCGTTTTTTGAGTTCGCTGCACCACGACGCATATGTTCGTCTCAGCATTTTTTTTTTGTCCATCTCATAGCGCCAAAATTTACTTCGCACGGATAGTCACCAACAAAACGCTCGAAATAAAAGCTACTATGGCTTCAAACGCAAAAAGGCAATGTCCCAAGTATATTTTCTGAACCACCACAATACCAATAACTTGGATTTAATTGTTGCAAACATCAAATATGTATATACTATCTATAATATATAGTATATATATTGGCCATTAACAGGTGTAGCGCTACATAATACCTCTCTGTGCGCCAACTGAATTGGGCAAAAAGAAAGTTTTGAGGAGGATTACCGCAAACCAGACTAAGAAGTTTGTCTAAGGTGGGATTGAATCTCCTCTATCTGGGCAACATGTCGCTCTCATGGAGAGTGAGTGAGATAGACGACTTCTCCGTAGTATTCAAGACAGGCCTTGGACACTCTTGTAATGAAATTGGGATGGCGATCCTATTTTTAAGGTATCAACTCGTTCTGCTACCTGTGAAGTTTCTTTAAGGTGTCGAGAAGGAAGAGCACATAGACCGATAGTTGAGCCTCAGATTAAGAAGTTTTAAGGGCTAGTTGGTCCTTTTATTACCAAGATGTAAATTGTGTCCGAATTCTTGGTTGGATAAGACCAGGGCTGACCCTTGGCTCTAATCCAGTTTGTGGTGTTTAGTTGTGGAGATGATTTTTGGGTTTTGCACTGTTAGGCTCTCATTTCTGATTCTTCTTTCATTTCTGTGGTAAAGGCGATGCAATGGAGTGGGAGATGTTATTTTAAAGGGGACATTTCATGCAAATTCCACTTTTTTAGCACATTTTTGGTGTATTAGTCTCTGAAAGTCTTAAAATTTGAATTTAGTCACTCCTACGGCACCTGGGAACTGACAGGGCAAAACAAATATATATATGGCATGCTCACGAAATACTAATTCTTTCCATGAAATACTAATTCGTTCCCACGAAATACTAATTTGTGCCCACAAAGTACTGATTCGTTCCCATGAAGTAGGCATCAAGTGACCTGTGTTGCAGGAGATGTGTAACTCATAAGTGATGGAGCTCAGTGTACGGTGGGTGTGTAAATGTGTATCTGTGCATACGTGCAGTTGCGCTGTTCACTGTCAGACTGGGACCATGAAGAAGAGTGCAGAAAGAGAAGAAGAGAGTGCGTGCAGTTTTGTGTGTTGGCAGTATGCACGGTGGCGATCGGGGAGGAAGTTCAGCTGGCCACGGTACATTTCACGTGCAATCAGTGTGCAGTACAGTCATGAAAAACTCCGTTGCTTCAGCAATCCCTTCATTATTATAGAAATCTCAACCCCCGTGACACACAAGTACATGGAATTAACCCCGAAATAAGCAACCATTTCGGCCCTGGAGGAAGCATCTCCCCTGTGTTTCCCGACCACGGTCAGTACAGTACAGCACTAGGCTGGCTGGTATAGGATGGGCAAGGTCTTTTTATTCACTGGCCAACCAAAAGTCCATCTTCATAGCCTCTCCAGATTTCACAGCAGCATTTTAAATGTGGTTTAAGACGGTTACATCAAAGTTTTAATTTACATCTGGACAAATTTACAGCAGATACCTTTGCAAGTCTACACCACTTAGATCTGTAAAATCTGGACTGGATTATCCTATTTTAGGTACAGATTATCTAATTCACAGTTTATACGTCAGTTTTGTTCTTACATGGTAAAAACATTAACAGTTAACATTCTAGACAAGAAAAACTGTGAAATAATCTTTTCTATTTCTAAGAATGAATTTCAATTTTTTCTGTCAGCGACACAAAACCAAAATGATCAATGAGCTGGACAAAAGCGCAAGTATTCATGTGTCCAACTAGAGATGAGGAATGTTATCTAAATATAAATTAATGTATAAAACCCTTAATTTTGCAGATATTACCTATCAGATAACTGAATAGCATAACAAGTTTGGAAACTCAAAACTTTTCTTTACACAGGTTTCTTTCTCTTCATGCTTATCTAGACTTTAAAATCATATGTAACGGAATGTAAATTTGAAGTTTATTGAATCAGTTGGAATCCATTTAAATTGTGCCAATTATTCATTATTGTGTTTATCTGTATGCCTGACATAATTTGTGGGTGTGGTTTTTATGCCTCACGATGTTATATCCAGGAGGGGTGGGCCTATAAAAGCTGGCAATGATTGGTTTTGTGAATTAATGTCGGCTTTATTTTATGATCTGTGATGCGTGTCTTATGACATAAGGTTTTTATGAATCGTATCCACCTGGTGAAAGCAGCGAGGTAAGTTTTTTTGTTGTATTTCATTTGTATTATAAAGTCTGTGTTTGTTTATGTAAGTGATGTGTTTTATTTGTGTTTTTAGGTTTCACGGTGATCCAGTTGATTGGTGATGAAGGGAAAAATATTAATTAAAATGACCCGTCAAAGCAACGCTAAACTGGCTGGAACATTGTAAAATTAAATTCCAATCTTTTCCAGACACTTTAAGGAACCCTGCACATAAAACTAAGCAACCTGTACTGTTACTTCTAATAAATTGTAGCATTTAATAGGCTGCTGTTCTAATCACTGGGCAGTGAACATTGGTGTCTTATCTGTGCTCAGCTCATATGTCTAATACTGTATCAACTGTGGTTTCTTAGTGTTTTTGCACTTAGCTGTTATTCCTTTTTCTCTAATCTGTCTAACAGTCTCTTATTTTTGATACTAAACAGCCAGGATTAAGTTCATTATTGTTCTGAAATTAGATTAAGGGAGAAGCCCTGTGACAAGGTGCTGACCTGCCCAGGCTGTCCTCTGCTGCATCGTCTGCAGGGATATTAAAAGACTTATATTACTTTTATGACTTCCATGCTCCAATCCGCTTAAATAAATGTGTTACTTACTGAGATCTTTGCTGTCTTGTTTCTGCTCCAGTTCTGATGTGGATGCTGCAGGAATGGGGGGCTCCACACTGAGCCCTCTGGGATGTCAGCTTTGACCTTCATCGTTTTAGACACCCTTGATCCACCTGGGATTCTCCTCACAATCCTTGTTTGCAACCTACATATGTTTTAGTAGGTCACGGTTTCAGCCATGTAACCGACAGCTTCTGGTTATCTGCTTCCTTTAATTGTAAATCAGACACAAATCAGCATCTGATCAGATAAATTGTATCAACAGACAATGTAAACTGTATCAGAGCGGAGAGTCTGTTACTTTGGTCAGAAGTTCTGGTTCCACTCTGTAACTGTCCCCAGTATTGGTCCTCAGCTGAGCAACAAGGCTTAGGGGAGGTCTCCACAGACGACTTGTGCTTCCCCGCACTGTCTCACAAACTCAGAGTGAGGACTCGTCTTTTAGCACTAAACCATGCACCTTTACAGACGCTCAGCGTTGAAAACACTGATTAAATCTCTATTAGCTGCTTTAGACCCATGGTGGCTGACAGTTCTTTACTGTGCTAATGAAGGCTAATTACCTTTTGCACAGCAAACGTCGGCTAGAAATAATAATCACAGCTGTTCAAAACAAACATGTAGAAGCGGTTTCCTCACGGCGAATGTTAAGTGGAGAGTCTTAGACTTCAATTATACTCGTTTTTCACAAACTTTAAGAGATTTTTCTATCGGGACTTAGCAAGCCAAGCTAATGTTGCCACATCCGGTTACTTCCTCTTTACAGACCAATAGATGACACGTAAAGCTCTGCTTCGATAAACTACTTCCTACTCCATGCGTCAGCTTTTCAAAATAAGTTAATCGTGTGTCTTTTAGTTTTTCGCACTCCACCGTTTTTAATCTTTCAGAACATTACTCGTTTTCAGGCCATATACAAGTTTATATATAAACTAAACAGGTTATATATAAGCATTTTATGGGACCACTAATAAAGTTTCTGCATAATTAAATACCCACTTATCCTTGTAGGGAAAAAAAAATCATGTATAGTACTTGAATTAGTAAACTTGAACAACTACTCAAATGTTACAAAATCTAAATTTCCAATAAAGTATATTAATGTCATGTTAATTGAAACCAATTGTATTCAAGGAGTGGCGGTTTCTCAGTTGTAGGATTCAGCATCTTGCATTTGGAAAGTTGTGGGCTCCATTCCAGCTTCCCTCTGATGCCCCCTTGGGCAAGGATCTTAACTTAAAGTTGCCTACTGAGCTGCATGTGAACACTCCAAGTGAGGCCGACTGAATGAGACTAGCAGTGTAAAAGCAATTTGGGTATATCTGGTAAAGCCCCTGTATGTACAGTCCATTTCAACCAGGATAATATGTAAAACCTGTAGGTCACTGTGGTCCATGGACCGGACCAAGTCCGTGTTACAGCTGATGAAGTGCGTTCAAATTTCCTAAACAGACACTTGCATTTTGGCTAAATCATTATTCATAAAGACCAGAACCAAAAGATTTCTGTCAATTTCAACTTTATTTAAATTGCATTTTAAACAGACTTGCATGAATGTGCTGCACAGCAATAATGAGCCAGAACAAAGAACAATAAATTAACACTTTATACAACCATAAAACCAAAAAATAAGAAACGTATTTGTAGCAACTGGAGTTGCTGCCTGTCTCAGTGTGCTGCTCTTACAAGGTTGAACTCTTCTTCGAAATCGACCATTATTTATGAAATCAAATCACCTTAAATGTGCATAGCTATATCTGGCTCGACACAAGGTTCAACAAACCCCAGTGTTTCCCAATTTGCTTTAGTGCAAGGCTACTCTTGTTTAGTCTTGGTTTCGATGACTCGTAAAAATTCATTTGCTAACATGTCACTTCAGCTCCAGTTAAATATGTGTAGAGAAGACTTACATAAAACTTGTTCTTCTCTCTCAGAAACTTGCTGCTTTATTTTGATGGTCATGAAAATGAACGACCAGCGTTTCATCTCTTTCTCCTCTACTGAGAGCTGTAGGTGGATATCTGATCACTGCTGCAGAACAGGCATCATGACCCAAACAGGAAGCTGCTGCAGCCCCTCTTTTACTGTTGATGTCATTATGAAGGATGGGAAAGGCTCAGACTCAAGCTGATAACTAAATCAATAAACAAAGCAAAGTGCATAAGCTATAGTACAGTTTTGCAAGCCATGCACAAGAAAACAAAATAGTGATGGTTTAAAACATGATCATGCTTCTCAGGTGTGCAACTTGAGAAGGTAGAGGCAAACATTTACCAGCACTGACAACAAATGGTACGTCCACATAAATCATAGTTGGGTTAAAATAATATTTTTGACATGCAGAAATGAAGCTGCAGCCCTTTTGAGAATCCATGTATGGAAAGAAATAGCAGCAAAGAAAGGAGAATGTTGTCTTCTCTCCTTAATGAGTACTTTGTTCTTGTTTAGGCACAAGTGGCCGGGCCTCAAACCCACGTCAGTCTGCGTCGAGTACTAAGGCCTCTGTACATGGGTCACACACTTTACCCCTGTGCCACGGCTGCCTGGTAAGTACTTTTAATGATGATTCTTTATATTTAATCTGCTTTTACGAACATCACGATGAAAAGGCCTCTCCGTCTGTGGAGTCTAATATGTTGCTTCATCTGAATGTCACAAAAAGTTAACTGCAATTGCTAAAACTTTCAAAAGGTGAAGTGTGAACATCCATGTGTTTTTTCAGATATGCTGGTCTTGAAAATCTTTGACTGCAAACACTACAAACAAACGGTTTCTCTCCTGTGTGAACCCGCATGTGTCTCTTTAGATCTCCATGCAGTGAAAACGCTTTACTACAAACATGACAAACAAACTGTTTTTCTCCTGAATGGACTTTCATGTGATTTTCAAGATGATTCCTTTGAATAAATCTGCTTTTACAGACATCACAACCAAATGGTCTCTCCTCTGTGTGGAGCCTCACATGTCGCTTTAACTGTGTTTCCTTCACAAAACTTTTTCCACAGTCTCTACAGCTAAATTGTGCGTTGTGAATATCCAGGTGCCTTCTCAGATATACTTGCTGTGAAAATCCTTTAGTACAAACATCACAAAAAAACTGTTTCTCTCCTGTGTGAACACGCATGTGACTCTTTAGATCACCTTGTCGTAAAAAGCCTTTACTACAAACACTACAAATATAGTGTTTCTCTCCTGTGTGAATAAGCATGTGTCTCTTTAGAATATTTTGTTGTGAAAAACCTTTATTGCAAACACTACAAACAAAAGGTCTCTCTGCAGTGTGGATCCACATGTGTTTTTTAAGACTTTCCTTTACCTTAAATCTTGCACCACAAACATCACAAGAAAACGCCTTTTCTCCTGAATGGAGTTTCATATGAATTTTAAGATTTCTCTTTGCATGGAACCTTCTCCCACATTCATCACAGGAAAATGGAGTCTCTCCAGTGTGAACTCTCATATGTGTCTGAAGAGAAAGCTTTTCCTTAAATCCTTTACCACAAAGATCACACCTATGCTCTCTCATTCCAGTATGAATCATCATGTGTAATTTAACATTCCTCTCATGTTTGAATCTTTTGCCACAAATATTGCAACCAAATGGCTTCTCTCCTGTGTGGACTCCATACTGAGCCGTAACACTGGAAGACAGTTTAGATGTCTTGCCTCTTCTCTCAACCATCATCTTACTTAGTTGGGAAGAACATACTGGATCTGGGTTCTTGTCTGGTTCTAATCCTCCACAGCTCAGTCCATCAGGTTCTCTTTCCATCTGTTCAGCTGAGCTGCTGGTTGGAGCTTCTGTCTCGCTGTTGTTTTCAGTTTCGATTTGATAAAGCTCTGACAACTGAGGTTTTTCCTCATCTTCAGTCTTCACAGAAAGCTGCTCTTCCTCCTGACTGATCCACAGCTCCTCATCTTCCTCCTTCATGTGGGGGGGCGCTGGGTCCTGCTGATCCAAACTGGGGCTCCAGTCATGGGGAACCACTTTAATCACCAACATCTGATGGACTGGAAACATCAAAACACACATGTACATCACTGATTGCTTCTGGATAATAAAATAAATCATTTACATATAATCTAATTTTCCTTAGCGTTAATAAAGGATTTCTGAATGGAATCGAATATTAAGGGAGTTAGAGTTCAATAAAACAGATGCTAAGAAAGCAACTGATGATGTAGAAATCGTTTTTTAATTTCTGTAAGGAAGTGATATACGATCCTACATGTTGGGCCATGAAACAAGGCAACTTCTAAAGCTCCTCGATTTTATCAAGGCATTAAAGTTCATCAGTTTCATTAATAAAATGGATCAATCTCAACGTAAAGGGTACATTATTTAATTAATCAATTAGTTCTAGTTGAGGATTATAAAAATATACTTGTCAGAATCAAAATATTGACACTTCAATTGGCGTCAAATTATTATATAGGAACCTTTTTACGTTTAAATTGATAATCTACCTATTAGTAATCACACTAAAATATTTTAATAATTGACAAAGAAGAAGCTAGCCCCTCCTTGAACCACCACCTTAACATGGTGGAGGGATTTTAGTGTTTGAATAATCCTAGAAGTGATGTTGTCTGAGGCTCAAATGCCCATGGTAAGGTCTCCCATGGCAAACAGCCTTTGGGTGACAGGTCATACAAACAGAGTGACAGAGGTGGAGACAGAGGCAAAAACGTGGGTCTGGGAGGAGTTCAGAGGAGTGATTGAGAAGGACTACTGAGGTCGGCCTCGAAGCGATTCTGGCAAACCACCAGAGGGAAGAGGGAAGCAGTGCTTCGCCAACACTGGGGTGTCCACCTTCAACCCACAGTGGGGTGGGGAGCTGCTGACGAGGGACATTATCGGGCAGTGGAAGGAGTACTTCGAGGGTCTCCTCAATCCTGCTGTCATGCCTTCCCTGGTGGAATCAGAGACTGGGGACTCGGAGTTGAATTCGGTCATCACCCAGGCTGAAGTCTCAACGTAAAGGGTAAAGGGTGGTCAAAAAGCTCTGCTTTGGCAAGGCTTCGAAGGTGGATGAGATCTTCCCAGAGTACTTCAAGTCTCTGGATGTTGTAGGGTTGCCGTGGCTGACACGCCTCTTCATCACTGCATGGCGGTTGGGGACAGTGCTTCTGGACTGGCAGACTGGGCTGTGTTCCAACTACAGGGGAATCACACTCCCTGGCATATGCCTAGTAAGGCATATGCCAGGGTTTTGAAGAGGAGAGTCCAACTGATAGTCAAACCTCGGCTTCAGGAGGAGAAGTGTGTTTTTCGTGCCGGCCATGAAACACTGGATCAGTCCACAAGTGTTTTGTGGACCTGGAGAAGGCATTCGACCGTGTCCCTTGTGGTGCTCTGTGGGGGACACTCCAGGAGTACGGAGTATTAAAGGCCATCCGGTCCCTGTACAAGCGAAGCGGGAGTTTGTTTGGCTTTGACAGCACTGTTGGACATGTTCCCGGTGCATGTTGGACTACAGCAGGGCTGCCCTTTGTCACCGGTCCTGTTCATAACGTTCATGGACAGGATTTCTAGGTGCAGCAAAGAATAGGAAGGGGTCTGGTTTGGGAATCAGTGGATTTCGTCTCCCCTTTTTGCAGATGCTGTGGTCCTGCTGGCCCCCTCTAGCCAAGACCTACAACATGCACTGGGGCGGTTCGTAGCCGAGTGTGAAGCGGCTGGGATAAGAAGTAACTCCTCCAAGTCCAAGACCATGGTTCTCAACCAGAAAAGGGTGGCTTGCCCTCTTCAGGTTGGAGGAAAGCTCCTGCCTCAAGTGGAGGAGTTAAAGTGTTTCGGGGTTTTGTTCACGAGTGAGTGGAGTATAAAGCAGGAGATCGACAGACGGACCGGTGTGGCCACTGTAGTAATGACGATGCTGTGCCAATCCATTGTGGCGAAGAGAGCTGAGCCGAAAAGCAATGCTCTCGATTTACTGGTCTGTCTACGTTTCTACCCTTACCTATGGGCAAGAAATGTCTTGTGAAGTACCTCAAGGCTCTATCTTAGGCCCTTGTTTTCATTATACCTTCTGCCTGTGGGTTCCATATTTGGAAAGCACAATATGTCTTTCCATTGCTATGCTGATGATGTCCAAATATATTACCCCTTTAATCCGGATATCTCTGACCCACTGTATTCTCTGTTCAACTGTCTTCGAGAGGCCAGAGATTGGTTAACTCAGAATTGTCTGACACTGAATGAAAACAAAACTGATACTATGGTGTTTGGTGATTGTACACCTCTCACTAGGTCACCTGATATCCTCCGCCCTCTTGCTCCACATTGCTCCTCCACTGTCAGGAATCTTGGAGTGTTTTAAGACAGTTCTTTTAAATTTGAGAAGAAGGTGTCCACAGTTGTCAAGACCTGTTTTTATCAGTTACAGTACGTCAAGTTGCCAAAGCCAAATCTTACATTCCTTCTAAAGACCTCAAAACTCTTGTCCAGGCCTTCATTACAGCTAGATTAGACTACTGCAGCTCCTTCTACTTTGGACTTGAAAATCATCTCTCCATCATATACAGGTAGTCCAGAACGCTGCTGCACAGCTGCTAACAGGTACCAGAAGGCATGACCACATCACTCCAGTTTTAGCAGATTTACACTGGCTGCTTGTGTATTTTCGTATTGATTTTAAGATTATTTTACTCGTACTCGTCGTCTTCCGCTTATCCGGAACCGGGTCGCGGGGGCAGCAGACTCAGCAGAGACACCCAGACGTCCCTCTCCCCAGACATCTCCTCCAGCTCCTCCAGGGGGAGCCCAAGGCATTCCCAGGCCAGCTGAGAGACATAGTCCCTCCAGCGTGACCTGGGCCGTCCCCTGGGCCTCCTCCCGGTGGGACGTGCCTGGAACACCTCCCGAGGAAGGCGTCCAGGAGGCATCCGGTATAGATGCCCGAGCCACCTCAACTGGCTCCTCTCGATGTGGAGGAGCAGCGGCTCTACTCCGAGCCCCTCCCGAATGGCCGAGCTCCTCACCCTATCTCTAAGGGAGTGTCCGGCCACCCTACGGAGGAAGCTCATTTCAGCCGCTTGTATCCGGGATCTCGTTCTTTCGGTCATGACCCAAAGTTCATGGCCATAGGTGAGGGTAGGAACGTAGACCGACCGGTAAATCGAGAGCTTCGCTTTTCGGGTCAGCTCTCTCTTCACCACAACGGACCGGCACAGCGCCCCCATTACTGCGGCAGCCGCACCGATCCGTCTGTCGATCTCCCGCTCCATTCTTCCCTCACTCGTGAACAAGACGCCGAGATACTTGAAATCCTCCACTTGAGGCAGGAACTCCCCTCCAACCTGAAGAGGACAAGCCACCCTTTTCCGGTTGAGTACCATGGCCTCTGACTTGGAGGAGCTGATCTTCATCCCAGCCGCTTCACACTCGGCTGCGAACCGCCCCAGCGCATGCTGTAGGTCTTGGCTAGAGGGGCCAGCAGGACCACGTCATCTGCAAAAAGAAGAGACGAAATCCACTGGTCCCCAAACCAGACCCCCTCCGGCCCTTGGCTGCGTCTAGAAATCCTGTCCATAAAAGTTATGAACAGGACCGGTGACAAAGGGCAGCCCTGCCGGAGTCCAACATGCACCGGGAACAGGTCCGACTTAGTGCCGGCAATGCGGACCAAACTCCTGCTCCGCTCGTACAGGGACCGGATGGCCCCTAATAAAGGGCCCCCGATTCCATACTCCTGGAGCATCCCCCACAAGGCATCACGAGGGACACAGTCGAATGCCTTCTCCAGGTCCACAAAACACATGTGAACCAGTTGGGTAAACTCCCGTGAGCCCTCGAGTACCCTGTAGAGGGTATAGAGCTGGTCCAGTGTTCCACGGCCGGGACAAAAACCACACTGCTCCTCCTGAAGCCGAGGTTGGACTATCGGCCGGACTCTCCTCTCCAATACCCTGGCGTAGGCCTTACCAGGGAGGCTGAGGAGTGTGATTCCCCCTGTAGTTGGAACACACCCTCCGGTCCCCCTTCATAAGAAGGGGGACCACCACCCCGGTCTGCCAGTCCAGAGGCACTATCGCCGACTGCCATGCAATGTTGAAGAGGCGTGTCAACCATGACAGCCCCACAACATCCAAAGATTTGAGGTACTCAGGGCGGATCTCATCCATCCCCGAAGCCTTGCCACCGCAGAGCTTTTTAACCACCTCCGTGACTTCAGCCTGGGTGATGAAAGAGTCCAACCCCGAGTCCCCAGCCTCTGTTTCCACCAGGGAATGCGTGATGGCACCCCCACTATAAACAGTGTTGGCGAAGCACTGCTTCCCCCTCCTGAGGCGCTGGACGGTTTGCCAGAATCGCTTCGTGGCCGACAGGTAGTGCTTCTCCATGGCCTCTCCGAACTCCTTCCAGGCCCGAGTTTTTGTCTCTACAACAACCCGGGCCGCAGCACGCTTGGCCTCACGGTACCCATCAGCCGCCTCAGGAGTCCCACAAGCCAACCACAGCCGATAGGACTCCATCTTCAGCTTGACAGCATCCCGGGTTCTGGGATTGCCGCCGCGACAGGCACCGCAGACCTTACGGCCGCAGCTACGGGCAGCAGCATCGACAATAGATGCGGAGAACATGGTCCACTCGGACTCTATGTCTCCAACATCCCCCGGAATCTGGTCAAAGGTCTCCCGGAGGTGGGAGTTGAATACATCCCTGGCCGAGGGCTCCGCCAGGCGTTCCCAGCAGACCCTCACTATGCGCTTGGGCCTGCCAAGTCTGTCCGGCTTTCTCTTCCTCCAGCGGATCTAACTCACCACCACGTGGTGATCAGTGGACAGCTCAGCCCCTCTCTTCACCCGAGTGTCCAAAACATGCGGCCAAAGGTCTGATGATACGACAACAAAGTCGATCATTGACCTCCTGCCTAGGGTGTCCTGGTGCCAAGTGCACTGATGGACACCCTTATGCTTGAACATGGTGTTCATTATGGACAATCCGTGACTAGCATAGAAGTCCAATAACAAAACACCACTCTGATTCAGATCGGGGAGGCCATTCCTCCCGATTACGCCTCTCCAGGTGTCACTGTCGTTTCCCACGTGGGCGTTGAAGTCCCCCAGCAGAATAATGGAGTCCCTGGGAGGGGCACTATCCAGCACCCCCGACAGGGACACCAAGAAGGCCGGGTACTCCGTACTACCGCTCGGCCCGTAGGCCGAAACAACAGTCAGAGACCTATCCCCGACCCAAAGGCGCAGGGATGCGACCCTCTCATCCACCGGGGTAAACCCCAACACGAGACGGCTGAGCTGGGGGGCAACAAGCAAACCCACCCCAGCCCGCCGCCTCTCCTCGTGGGCCACTCCAGAGTAGAAGAGAGTCCAGCCCCTCTCAAGGAGATGGGTTCCAAAGTCCACGCTGTGCGTGGAGGCGAGCCCGACTATTTCTAGTCGATATCTCTCGACCTCCCGCACAAGCTCAGGCTCCTTCCCCCCCAGCGAGGTAACATTCCACATCCCTAGAGCCAGCCTAAGCATCCGGGGATCAGGCCGCTGAGGTCTCCACCTTCGTCCGACACCCAATCCTCTTTGCACCGGTCCCTCACGGTTCCCCCTGCAGGTGGTGGGCCCACTGGGGGATGGCCTCGCGTCTCTCGTTCGGGCTTGGCCCGGCCGGGTCCCGCGAGGAGCAACCCGGCCACCAGGTGCTCTCCGGCGAGTCCCGACCCCAGGCCTGGCTCCAGGGTGGGACCCCGGCTCCGCCGTACCGGGCCCCGTCACGTGCCTTGATTTAATGGTCCTCATGAAGGATTCTTGAACCGCTCTTTGTCTGACCCATCACCTAGAGCCTGTTTGCCATGGGAGACCCTACCAGGGGCATTTAAGCCCCAGACAACATAGCCTCTAGGATCATTTGAACACTCAAACCCCTCCACCACGTTAAGGTGGCGGTTCACTCCAGTTTTAGCAGATTTACACTGGCTGCTTGTGTATTTTCGTATTGATTTTAAGATTCTTTTTCTCACATCTACAATTTTAAATGGCTTGGCACCCAATTATTTAACTGTTCTTCTTAACGTTTATAATCCAAAAAGAGCACTGAGATCTTCTAGCCAGATGCCCTTAGTTCAGCCGAAGGCCAAATCAAGGCGCAGAGAAAATCAGGCTTTTGCTGTGGCAGCTCCCAGTCTCTGGAATAAACTGCCCCTTGAGATTCGGAATGCTGAGTCTGTACACTCTTTTAAATCCCTCCTGAAAACTCACTTTTTTTATATCGGCTTTTAACTCAATTTCAGTTTGAGTGCATCAGAACAGTTAGATTGAGATGTTTATATATTTTAGTCTTAATTCTATTTAGTATATGTCGGTTTTTTGGTTTTATGTCTGTCTTCTGTAGTTATATCATTTGCATTTACTCTTATGTGAAGCACTTTGGTCAACATTAAGTGTGATTGTTAAATGTGCTATACAAATAAAATTGACATTGACATGAAATTTGGGTCATGACCAAAAGAATGAGATCCCGGATACAAGCAGGACAAATGAGCTTCCTCCAGAGGAGCTAGGAGTAGAGCCGCTGCTCAACTGTGGAGTCAGTTGAAGTCGCTTGGGCAACTGTTTCGAATGCCTCCTGGTCGCCTCCCTGCCGAGGGGACGGCCCAGGACACACTGGAGGGACTATGTCTCTTGGATGGCCTGGGAACCCCTGGGTTCATAGTTGGTTGTAAATCCTAAACTTAAATTGAAGAATGTCTGGAGGAGAGAAAAGGACCAATAAAGTCCAACTTCACCTTAGAAACATCAGCCCTGATCACCTTTGAACCCTCTCAAGGAACTTTCTAATAGAAAAAAGGCCAATTCAATTTAATAATACAGACAGATTCCAAGTCAAGTCCATACACTCCAATTAATCCTACTTCTCAAACTATGCAGTCAAGTTCAGTTTATTATTCAAATTGGTTAAAAACTTTTCTATCTAAGGAAACCCTTTCAGCACTAAGGTGCTCAGCTGGGGGCCTTTGATCAAGGGCATAACTGTGGGTCTAGCATTGGCGGGGTTAAGTTCTCTGCCTAGTTATTTATTTATTGTATCATTTACTTTTGTAAAAGGAGTCAGTCAAATTTGGCATTCCAGTTTTAGAAATTCATTCAAATGATTTTACTGTGATTTACCTAACTTTCAATTCAGTTCAATTCAGTTTATTTATATAGCGCCAATTCACAACACATGTAGTCTCAAGGCACTTCACAAAGGTCAGGTACATACATTCCAATTAGTCCTAACCATTGAACAGTGCAGTCAGAAAATTGGATAAAAAGTTTTTCTATCTAAGGAAACCCAGCAGATCGCATCCAGTCAGTGACTTGCAGCATTCACTCCTCCTGGATGAGCATGTAGAGACAGTGGACAGTCACTGGCGTTGACTTTGCAGCAATCCCTCATAATGAGCATGCATGTAGCGACAGTGGAGAGGAAAAACTCCCTTTTAACAGGAAGAAACCTCCAGCAGAACCAGGCTCAGTGTGAGCGGCCATCTGCCACGACCGACTGGGGGTTAGAGAGAACAGAGCAGAGACACAAAGAGAACAAAGAAGCACTGATCCAGTAGTCCTTTCTATGGGAAGGAAAAGTAAATGTTAATGGATGTAGCTCCTTTAGTTGTTTCATCTAGAAAGAAAGAACAGAAACTCTGAGCCAGTTTTCAAGGTTAGAGTCTGAAACAAAGCACATAGAGTTAGTCACAGTAGAAGCTCAGTCAGTAGCTATGTCTAGGAGAGAGAAAGGGTTGAACACAGAAAGACAGGGTCATGTGGATCATCGGTAGAGGGTGAGCAATAAGTTGTTGCCAGCAGAAGCTTGGATGATGCCCCTCTCCATAAAGGTGTCACAGGTAGACAGAGTCAGGCCAGGTGTAGCTTCTAGGAAGAGAAAAGAAAGAGAACATAGAGTTACAAGCTGAAATAACAGCAAATAATACAAAATTGGAGAGTAGTGCGAGAATGGAGCGAAGAGGGGGAAAGTGGTCATTATGTCCTCCAGCAGCCTAAGCCTATAGCAGCATAACTACAGAGATAGTTCAGGATAACCTAAGCCACTCTAACTATAAGCTTTATCAAAAAGGAAAGTTTTAAGCCTAGTCTTAAAAGTAGACAGGGTGTCTGCCTCACGGACTAAAACTAGGCGCTGTTTTCTTGTTTCCTGTTTTCTTTGTATTACTCTGCAGTTTTTCTGTTCCACATCAGTTCAGCAATTAATAAAAGGTTTACTTTTACCTCATCTTTCTTCTAAAACAGAACAAAATATTTAACATTTTTAGAGCACCTTTATAGTCATGTATGCTGCGTTGTGGTGTTTTGGGGTCTGGAATGGATTAATTGTATTTCAATTCATTTCAATGAGGAAAATGAATTCACATATGAATAATTCCAGTTAAGAGCTCCACCGTGGAACAAATTCACTTATAAAGTAGAGGCACCACCAGGGGTGTTTTTATGGTCTGAACCATTAGGGTCTTTAGCCCAGGCACTAAATAGTTTAATTTTTATCAGACAGTGGCCCAGTTTATAAGTCACTTAAAGTTAAAGTAACACAAGACATGTAGTACCAGCTCTGTGCCTTGGCTGGGTTTTCACTTAATCTAGAATATTGTGAATCAAACAAAAAAGCTTCACAATAATTTGACTTGGTTTTCATTTTTTGTTAGTAGTTTACATTAAGGATAAAGAGAAACAGTTTACAACTGATAAAAAAAAAACATTTGGCTGAAGCAGATAATGACACATTTTGTGATATTTAGAAAAAACGTCCTGCTCAGTCCATCTGACTAAAGTTGTTCTAAAACTCAGAGAAATTATGTTTACTGTGGCTTAAATAAATGTGCGTCTTGCCTTTTTCAAATGTTACTCTCTCATTCCCTCTGCCACCAATGAGGCTCCATTGCCAAAATTTCTTAAATTTCTTAAAAGAAAACTGGTTATTGATATTGATATTCTTAGATTTTAACAGAATAGTAAGACCCTAAAAACATATTTTTTTATTTTAAATATGTTGTAAGCTATCCCAACATTTCACTAAAATATGTTCCTTCTTTCGTCAACCTGTTGTTTTACTGTCATCTTTACAGCCCTTCATTCCACTTAGTCTGTTTTTCTCCACTGAGCATGTGAGCCATTAGTTCAGTCTTTACGATTAACACTTTCTGCACAGAAAAAGGTGTTTAAAATAGAACATGGAGCCTCATCCTGGACCTTTCTTGGGCTTGGACTATCGGTACTAATATTACAGTTATTACTAAATATATACATAAATTGGTATGTATGTGTTTCATTGAGTAAAACTGTATCTTTGCTTAATGAGTTTAGTTTACATATTACGTGTATTTTTCCTGAAAAATAAAACAGTTAACTAATTAATGGTAAATAAAATGAAGAAAGAAACCACCAAGAACTCAAAGACTGCTACAAGGAAGGATCGGCGCATGGCACTTGGAGCTCAATTCTAAACATGTTACACCGACAGAAGCCTAAAACAGGAATGATTTAGACCTCCCAGTCTGTAGGATATGGAAAGTGCCATAACTCAAATTTAAAAGTCACCAAATAAATTTTTATTAAAGTGAAAATGTTTTACATGAAACGGGAGATGCATTCATCAAATACATTAATCCATATTTATCCTGAATAAAGATGGAATACATTATTTTTTTCTTATTTTTTAAAATTTGAAGAATTAGTAACTATGTAATTATAATCTCATTTTATGGTCATGTGCTGCAGCACAAAGGAATATCACACGAGGCTAGCACAACTATAGCAGAGGTGATTGGTCTGCACCTGAATTGCTGTGCAGATGTTTTTGGATTTGTGTCACCTACCGTGTTCTTCAACAGGAATATCATCTAGAACCTTTTCTGAGGAGAAAAACTCAAACATCCAAAAAGATAGTGTGGAGAGATCAGAGGTGGAAGAAGAAAAGAGGTGACAGAATGCATTATCAGCCATGTCTTCAAAAGTAAAAATTCACTGATTCTTTATTAAGTACAGAATGGTGTGGGTTAGGGGCCCATTTAAGATTATCATGTGTAGGCCCAGTCAAGACTGTCTTGTCATTAAATCTTTCCACAGTCCAGCAGCTCTCTCATGACTTCCAGCTAGAGTTAATTTGCTTCAATTCTGACAAACAAATGAATGTGTCACTTACTGAGATCTTTTCTGTCTTGTGTCTGCTCCAGTTCTGATGTGGATGCTGCAGGTATCAGGGGCTCCAAACTGAGCCCTCCGGTGTCTTCTGCTTCAACCTTCATCATCTCAGACATCCTCGACCCACTTGGGATTCTTTTTTTACAATCCTTGTTTGCAACCTTCACATGTTCTAGTAAGTCAGGGTGTCAGTCATATAACCTGTATCTTCTGTATATCTGCTGCCTGAAACTGGAATCAGGAATGTTTCTAAAATGTAAACCGTAGCAGAGCTGAGGCGATAGGCTACTGCAGAGCGGAGAGTCCGAAACCTTGGTTTGAAGTTCTGGTGCCACTCTGTAACTGTCCCTAATCTCTCGGTCCTCCGCTGAACAACAGGGTTTAGAGGAGGTGTCCACAGACGATGTTGTCTTTCCCGCACAGTCTAATAAATTCAGAGTGTGGTCTTGTCTTGTAGCACTAAATCATGAGCTTTTAAAAGCTTCAACATCTAAAACACTGATCAAGTCTCAGCTGTTTGCTGCTTTAGCTTCACAGTGACTAAAAGCACATTGACTTTGCCAATGAAGGCTAATAACATTCTGCACTGCAAACCTATTCTAGAAATAATTGCAGCGATCCAAGAAAACACGTGCAAAGGATATCTTCTGGAAGGGTGTCAAGGACAGACTCGGAGACATGAATTACACAGCTGTTTTACACAAACTTTAAGACGTTTTACTGTCAGGACTTAGCTACTAAAGCTAACATGACTACATCCGGTTACTTCCTCCTCACTGACCAATTAATGACTAGTAAAGCTCTTCATTGGAAAACCTATTCCGTCTTCAACCATCACCTTTTCACAATAAAACAATTTACATAAACGTGAAACTATATAATATCTAACCACATTTTCCGTCTTTTAAGGCTACGTTGCTTTTTTCATTTCTACAAAACAGATTCAATTCGGTTTATTTACATAGTACCTATTCACGAAAAGCCTCACCTCAATGTACTATAGCAACAAAGGCAAGTGGAAAATGTAGCTCAAGTGAATAACTGCTGGCACCAAACAATCTTTTTACAGAGAAACATTAATTGTAGAACTTCAGTGATTCAACCTGCACCATAATTAGTAAATTTGATTAAAAAATGAGTGTAAAACATAAGAAATAAAAACCAAAGAGGCAGACCCATTTTTTAAGAAACTAATTCTAATTTACATTCTGATGAAATGGCAGTGTTTACTTTTATGAAAAAGATCTCGTTTTATTTTAACTATAGACTTAGCTTTGTTAATGGCAGCTTAAAAAGCGGAGGGGTGGTAGACCAATGTTAATTCTGCTCCTCTCTAGGTTTTGCTAGTGGTGGTCTTCCAAAAAGGGAGAAGGATATAAGAAATGAAGGACAGGTAGGAGGGAAGAAATAAGGAAGGACATTAGGAAGAAAGGAAAGCAGTACACGAAAGAGAGGAGACACAAAAGGAAAGCAAGGGAGGAAAGAAAGAAGCAAGGATAAAGATGGACGGTAAGACACAGGTAGGCAAATAAGTAACGGCACAAGAAAGACAGGAGAGAAGCAAGGAGGGTGGAAGGAATGAAGGAGGCAAGGCAGAAAAGAAGGAATGTCAACATTTAGACAATTGGATAGTCTAAAGTCTTGAAATACAAATATTTTTCCATCCTATCACTTCTTTTGACCATCCATATCCAGACCTCTTGGCTACTTTCCATTAAAAAATGTGATAAATGTAGTAGAAATAAAAACCTACAAAAGGAAATCCTTTAAGGCTACCCTAACATGTAACCCAAACAGTTAATAAATGAAGACACCTTAAAAGGAAGCTAATTCATTTTCAAATGACATTAAAAGTAATGACAAGCATTTAAAAGATACTTTCACCCAAGAGCTATTTGCATTGTTTTAAACAGACCAGACTTTATTTCTGTTGATAGTGCGCTTCCAAACATGCACTGGGGAAGTTCGCAGCCGAGTGAGAAGGGGCTGGGATGAAGATCAGCTGCTCCGAGTCCGAGGCCATGGTTCCCAACCGGAAAAGGGTGGCTTGCCCTCTTCAGGTTGGAGGGGAGTTCCTGCCTCAAATGGAGGGGTTCAAGTATCTTAGGGGTCTTGATCACGAGTGAGGGAAGAATAATTGAGCGGGAGATTGACAGACGGATCGGTGCAGCTGCCGCAGTAATGAGGACGCTGTGATGGTCTGTTGTGGTGAAGAGAGACCTGAGCCGAAAAGTGAAGCTCTCGAATCGTCGGTCCACGTTCCTACCCTCACCTATGGCCATAAACTTTGGGTTTTGACTGGAAGAACGAGGTCCTGGATACAAGCGACTGAAATGAGCTTCCTCCATAGGGCCAGGCACTCCCTTAGAGATAGGGTGAGGAGCTCAGCCATGCGAGAGGAGCCCGGAGTAGAGCCGCTGCTCCTCCACAGTGAGAGAAGCCAGTTGAGGTGGCTCGGGCATCTATACAGGATGCCTCCTGGCCGCCTCCCCGGGGAGGTGTTCCAGGGACGTCCCACTGGGAGGAGGCCCAGGGGACATCCCAGGACATGTTAGAGGAACTATGTCTCTTGGGTGGCCTGGGAACCCCTGGGCTCCACCCTGAGGAGCTGGAGGAGGTGCTTGGGGAGAGGGCAGTCTGGGCGTCTCTAATTAGTCTGCTGCCCCCGCGACCCAGTCCCAAATAAAGCTTCCATGCATCATATTTGGTTCTAAATCCTAAACTTAAATTGAAGAATGTTTGGAGGAGAGAAGGACCAATAAACTCCAACTTCACCTTAGAAACATCAGCCCTGATCACCTTTGAACCCTCTCAAGGCACATTCCAAGAGAGAAAAAAGCCAATTCAATTTAATAATACAGATTCCAAGTCAAGTCCATACACTCCAATTGATCCTACTTCTCAAACTATGCAGTCAGTCCCCCCAGAGGAGCTTGAGGAGGTGTCTGGGGAGAGGGAAGTCTGGGTGTCTCTACTGAGTCTGCTGCCCCCGCGACCCGGTCCCAGATAAAGTGTAAGACGATGAGTACGAGTCTGCTTCTTTTAGGCAGGTGAGAAAACAGTAGGTCTTCATTCACCAAATGTTGCATCCAAGCCATCATTTGCTATTGCGAAGTGGCCTGTATTGAAATTGTGATGATGGTTGTGATTTGATATATTGTGCAGCTCTTTATTTTAATAAACCTTTTCTATTCTACTAGTTAAACTGAAGGGTTCTGCGACTAGTTGCATAACTGGTGTCAACTACAATAACCAATTGACCAAAATATTTAGTCCAGAATTTTTTTTTATGAATTTATCTTTGTTCTTAAATTTGTTCTATGAAATTTGCGTACAGAAGCCCCTGCAGTATTATGCGGGTGTCTGTGTGCGTTCTGTATACATCAGTTGTGTTCAGCTCCAGTCATAAATTGGCTCCATCTGGATAGTTTCAAACCAAACATATGGATGCTCTGTAAGGTTTTGTTGGGAACCACTGCAGCATAGGTGTAATACGTAATGAGCAGCATAAGAGACAAAACCAAGGAGTTCCAGGTCTATACTTTGTCAGTTAATTAAACCAAGGCACCTAAAGTAACATGTTTTATTTACACAATAGGTCATGCCCATCTATTTATGGCTGTCAGTTTACAATTTTCCTTATAGCTGTATGGCGCTCGTTGAGGTTCTGGCTACACACACACACACACACACACACACACACACAGGTGAACACTCTCACCATCAAGCAGAGTCAACAACCATAAAACAGGTTGCATCAATCACCTGTAAAACAGTGAAGAAATATTTTAGAAACCACCTCAGGATTCAGAAAAGGGTGCCAACCACTCTGCTAGGTGCAGAGGTCATAGTTAAACTCCTTGTCCAGATCTAAGAACAGAGGGGAGTCCAAATTGTGTGCACCCTGCCCCTAACAAGCAGCAAAAATCCAGACTCCAACTGATGATCGGTTTAGAGCCAGCTGGGCTGTTAGATGAGAAATACTCACCTGGATGTGCAAAACTGGTCGATAAGTAAATGCGTGTATAAAATACACATTTTAAGTAAATGCTTTAATAAATAACAGATTACACAGTATTTAGTAAATACAGAGTGAATTAGGAATTATTTCAGTTTTCTCTTTGGTTTCAGGGATGTTCTGTCAAATTTGTAAACAACAGTTACAAGAAGTAAACCAGACCAGATCATTTATACTGACTCCCTTTGGTTAATATAATCACTGCTGTCATTAAAAGAAACATATGAACACCATGATTCCTTCAGGTGTTTGCATCAGTCTCCATCTGCCACTCCCCCTGGACACTCATCTGGCCGAAGGGTGGACATCTACTGCAGCGAGACTCCGTCCAACAGGCTGAATATCTTAATGGCATGCAAAATGTGTATTCATGACACTCAACAATTACTCCAATCCAAAAGAGTCATTTGCATATTAATACTGGACACATATTTACCATATACAGTGCAGCCCAGTTGTACATGATGTTAATATCTAAAATAACCAAATTTAAGACAGATAAAGTATAATACATGCAGGCGATAAGGACAAGTTAATTTTACATTACATGGATATGTTGCAGCCTACAGTAATTCATGAAAGAGTTACACTCCATGTTCAGACTGGTTATATTAGACATTTTGTACACAGGTTTTTATCAACATAAATAATAAGGGCTTCATCCTATTTTTTTAACCAGGCTGGAGGGTTATACTTTACACATATAATTCATATTTAAAAAGGCAAATCTTTGTAGAGGGAGCCTCAGTAAAAACATGCGGGTTCAGTGTGAATTTTAGCTGGGACTAGTGCTTTTGGAGTTATCACTCAAAAATGAATCTGGATTGGCTTGTCTATAGTATTTTGGATCCAGATTAGTTGATTATTAAAATAATGTTTAGTTACAGCCCTTGTGAACACCCATGTGTCTCTTCATATCTCCATGTTGTGAAAATCCTTTGCTGCAAATGCTACAAACAAACGGTTTCTCTCCTGAATGGACTCTCAAGTGATTCTCCAGTTGACACTTTTGATAAAATCTGCTTCTACAGACATCACAGCCAAACGGCCGCTCCTCTGAGTGGACTCGTACGTGTCGCTCTAACTGGATTTCCTTCACAAACCGTTTACTACAGTCACTGCAACTAAACGGTGCGGTGTGAACTTCCATGTGGCTTTTAAGATTATGTTTTAATGAAAACCCTTTACTACAAACACTGCAAATAAACTGTTTCTCTCCTGTGTGAACATGCATGTGTCTCTTTAGTGTCTCTTGCAGTGAAAACCCTTTGTTGCAAACACTGCAAACAAATGGTTTCTCTGCAGTGTGGATCCTCATGTGCTTTTTTATATTTTCCTTTCTTTTAAATCTTGTACCACAAATATCACATGAAAAAGGTTTCTCTACTGAATGGACCTTCAGGTGAGTTTTAAGGTTCGTCTTTGCATGAAATCTTTTACCACACTCATCGCAGGAAAATGGTTTCTCTCCAGTGTGGAGTCTCATATGCGTCTGAATAGAACTCTTTTCTTTAAATCCTTTACCACAGAGATCACAGCTATGTTCCCTCTCTGCTGTGTGAGTCATCATATGTAATTTAATATGAGCATTACGTTTGAAACTTTTGCCACAAATATGGCAGCAAAATGGCTTATCTTCTGTGTGGACTCCAGTTGGAGCCAACTTGGATGTTTTAACTCTCTTGTGGAAAGCCATCTTAGTTTGTTGAGAAGAACATACTGGATCAGGGGTCCTCTTTGGTTCTGGTTCTCCACAGTTCTCTCCAGCACGGTCTGTTTCCATCTGTTCAGCTGAGCTGCTGGTTGAAGCTTCAGTCTCTCTGTTGTCTTCAGTTTCGATGTGATGAAGCTTTGAAAACGGCGGTTTCTCATCATCTTCAATCTTCACAATAAGCTGCTGTTCCTCCTGACTGATCCACAGTTCTTCCTCTTCCTCCTTAATGTGGAGGGGCTCAGGGTCATCTTGGTCCAAACTGGGGCTCCAGTCATGGGGAACCACTTTAATCATGAACATCTGATGAACTGGAAACATGGAAACACCGTGGCTGCTTATAAAATATTTTTCAAACAAAAATGTTACAATTGCTTAACTTCAAGCGGTAGAAGGAAAACTATTCAATCTTGTTGAATGCAGGAATGTTAAAACATTTTTTTTTTTTACTTATTAAGAAAAGAATGATCACAACTTATTCACCACATATGAGCCAGCTAGAATCTCTGTAAATAAAGAAAAACAAATCAAACATGTGATTCAATAGGCTAACCTTAGCAGTAAAATCTGTTTATCATACTCAAAACAGCTGTCACCTTGATTTTTAAATGGATAATCCGACTAATTGTTCAGCTGGCATTTGGTGCTTGCATAATATTTAAAAAATGTGGTGCAAAAGGTGTTAGACAGAGCCGCATCGAACCATATTGGTGTGCAAGGCAAGATTATGGCCTGTTGTCCACTAGAAAACGTACACTTGATCTACATTCAACAAGCCCAAAGAACCTGACAAAGAGGGAGAGAGAGATTACACAACCAAACATTTAAAGACGCTCTGTCCTGCAAAACAGGTATGGCTTGGATGTTTTCTTGGGAATAATCAAACTGGGGCAAAAGTAATATTTGTAACTGTTATTTAATTTTATGGTATACTGATAACCATGAGAAAGCAAAAAAATAGTAGTCAGGTTATTTTGTGAAATATATTAACTAAGATAACATCAGAATTGATGGAAGGCGTAAAGCTAAATCCTGACTGCCTCTTTTCCTCTTTATCGTTAAAAACAGTGATCCATTTCCACCATATTCAGTTGGTCTTAATTACTGGCTTGACACAAAATATAAATATTAATGAGTTTCATCTGAAGTAAAAAGATATTCATGTGATTTTGTAAACATTTTCTACTTGATATGGCATCTCCGTACACTCAACCATCTCCTACATACAGACAGGCGTGTCTTTGATCATTATAACAGGCAGATGGAGGACAAAGGGACAGTCACAGCAAGTTAAACGCTGCTGATTCAGCATCTGCAGGGTATTAATGGCAAACCAAATAACAGGTTCTCCCAGAGGAAAAACAAATCATTACTGGTTTTGATGTCTGCACATTTGTGTGTAAAAATCTTCACAGTTTAGCAGCCATTTTATAACTTCCAGACATAGTTAATTTGCTCCAATCCAGACGAACAAATGTGTTACTTACTGAGATCCTTGCTGTCTTGTTTTTGCTCCAGTTCTGATGTTGATGCTGCAGGTATAGGGGGCTCCAAACTGAGTCCTCCAGGGTCTTCTGCTTCAACCTTCATCATCTCAGACATCCTCCATCAACTTGAGATTCTCCATTTCACAATCCTTGTCTGCAACCTTCACATGTTCTAGTAAAGCTAGGTTTTAGCCACGAACAATCAAACTGCAATCAGACACAAATCAACATCTGATCAGATAAATTGTATAACAGAAAATGTAAACTGTAGCAGAGCTGAAGCGATGCTGCAGAGCAGAGACTGATACCTTGGTTTGAAGTTCTGGTTCCACTCTGTAACTGTCCCCAGTCTCTTGGTCCTCAGCTGAGCAACAAGGATCAGAGGAGGTGGTCCTCTCCGCACAGTCAAATAAACTTAGTGTGTCACTTCAGCTTGACTTGACGTCGTCCAAACTATAACTATATTCAAAAAGCGTCAACCTCGGAAACACTGGTTCAGTCTCTGCTGTTAGCTGCTTTAGCTCCCCGGTGGCTAACAATCCATTCACTTTGCTAATGAAGGCTAATCACATGCTGCACTGGAAACCTCGGCTGGAAATAATCACAGCGGTTCAAAACACATGTAGAAGCGAAACCCTGTAGAGTGGAAAGACTGGGACATGGATTATACTCTTGTTTTACACAAACTCGAAGACGTTTTTTATATCGGATTTAGCTAGTCGAGCTATCTGTGCAGTGATAGTCACAGCAAGGACCGCAGCAACTGCAGTCCTCGGGTCCAAGCAGAGCAGAGCCACCGCATGACCCACTCTGTCCACCTGAATTGAAAAATACGCCGATCAGCAGAGCCTGATGCAGAAAACACACTTAAGTTTCCCTGCATCTAAATGCACAGAATGCATATGGACACAGCAGGAATGACAAAGAGCTAAGCTGGTAAGAACCGTTAAAGATTTCTCGACACATAAGGTGAAGTATCAGGTGAATGCTGGGAGTTGTTACCTACATCCTCCTGGGTCTGTAATTCAACCGGCCACTAATCTAAGAGGGTACATCTAGATTATGTGAAAAGACTAAATGATCGACTAAAGCATCTAGCTGCAGACAACACCAACATTCTCCACCGGACACACATGCGCAGTAGCTAGGCTAAAGCTGATGCAGACTTTTAAAACAAGAGTCTGACACATGGCAAAAAATGTGGATGTCTATTTAAAAAAACAGCAACACAAACTATTCCATGAGATTCTTTAATAAATAAATCAAAAAGCAGAGCAACAGATAAAAATAAAGTCAAAATAAACAGAAAATATAACCATTTGCCAGGTGACCAGAGCTCCAACAATACGCTCTTGCTGAGGTTCTTAGGGGGTTGAGAATAAACTGATAAATTATATTCTGGCTATGTTTACAGTACAGTGTTTCATATAAACATTTCTGCATTTTCTTGGTATTTAAATTATTATCTTTCATCTATATTTTATTCGCTGCCATGTTCCTTTTCTTTCTTCTTCAGGGGATAACCTTGGAGACAGAAAGTAATACTACCAGTAACTAGTCCTGAGTCTTAAGTTCTTGTTATACTTTAGATTATATTCCATAACTCTGCAAGGAAATGTTACCTAAAAGCATATAGGTATAGAAATATTCTGTGCGAAAGGTCAGTATATAAATCAGGTGAAACAAGAACAACATTGGACTTTGGCTGTAGATGCTCAACCAGAGCTTGAGTAAACAGCGTGATGTCTACTGGTGGTCTCTAAACTGTTCCAGATAATCATTACAGTTATTAACAGGTACTATCAAAAGTACAAGATCAAATAATAAGCTGTTTTTGAGGAGAAAACAAAGCAAGTAGGGTAATCACCAAACAAGGGAGAAAAAATGACAGTCGTAGACTCACTGATAGGAACATACAGTATTTATCTGTCCGTTTCTCAAGGCCTACTTTTGTTTATTTGAGTATTGAGAAATGCCTCTGGATTGTGCTGACATTAGCACCGCTCTCTGCTGCAATGGAAACCATCTGGTCTGCTTTTACACACTACTGTTACAATCCTTACTCAACTTACTGATTTTATAGTAATATCTGCTTCACAAAAACAATCATAAGGCTCAATAGGTCCAACTCCTAAACAAATACATCCAATTTAATCCAAAACCTTCAATCCTTTTAGTACAGGACGGTAGTTTCTATAAACTCTGTGATACAACAGATTTTCTTTTGTCCCAGGTTTTTTAAATAATGAGGTGGGTGAAACATTCAGCTGAAGTTAATGAATGCTAGCAGAATGTATCACAGGTAGCAGGAACCACCCATTACTTTGTAGTTTGTAATGTCTGATTGAGATCGCTTTAGTTCAGGTCAAAGTGAAATCAGATTCATGTTTCAATAACCGGTCCATGTTTAAGATCTGAATTTATGAAAAAGCCTTTTGTCCTGTAATCACATAAAAAACTAAACTGGTGTTTATTTCTGAAGACGGCCCTGATGGGAACTTCGGGGTGGAGGGGAGCTAAACATGTCCCACTGGATGAGTTTTCGCAGCATTTCTCCTACAATGACAACACTAACTATTAATAAACAATGTGATCAAAGAGAGGGGCTAAGAAAAAACAAGATCAACAAACTAGGTATTTACAGGAAGCATTAACCTGCAGCACCATAACTGTACAAAGTTGCAGAGAGAAGAGACACAACTGGTTTGAATGTTCACAGACAACAGAATGGTAAAATAACTCAGGCACACTTTAGAGTTACAACTAAGACCTTTTATTGTTTATTTATCAAAGTAATCATGTATCCCATGTCATTTTCAGCATCTTGAAAAAGGCAGAACCTCTGAATAGACCACATTCATTTTAGATGTACAGTTGTGTAAAGGTTCCTTCCAAAAAGCTTTGGTGTACTAATACCCAGTGAAGGCCCACTGTTGTGGAATAGTGTCTACTGGTCCAGAACCTCCATGATCACATATTTAAAGAATGTTGTGTGTCTCAATCCTGATCCTTGGGACACACTGTTCTGTACTTTTTGGATCTGGTCCGGTCCTGTTCCAACACACATGATTTAAAGGAATAGCGTAATCTTTTTTAAGCTAGGTTATCTTGAGAAGTTATTAGCAGTCAGTATCTTATCTGGAGTAGATAACTCTCTTTGGAACATCATAAAGCTAAAAGGCAGATTACCTCTCTGGTGGAAAACTGGGGTATTGTTAAAAAAAGAGTTTTAATTGCTGTATTTTTTTTAATTTAAACACATTTATGTCTTTGATCTCATAGTTCCTCTGCCACAAAATGCCCAAGTCCAGTCCTTGAGAGCTACAGTCCTGCAAAGTTTGGATGCATCCCTTCATCACTAAACATTTCCAAGGTGTCTGTAACTGATGTTGCCCTATCTGAACACTTTTCTGTTATTTTTGAAAGCATCATCTGCAATGACTCAGTTAGCCAAAGAGACATGATAAAAACACGCATCTTTAAGGACAGTGCTGCTGAAACCTTTAACCAGATTTACTCTTCTACCTCCACTTTGCCCTGTAACACTATAGATGAGCTGGTAGAAAACTTTTATTCTAAAATTTCGGACATCATTGATTCAATTGCTCCAATTAAAGTGAAAGTCGTTTCTGGAAGGAAAATGTCTCTGTGGAGAAGTGCTCCACCAGTTAGAAGAGAAAAAAAGGAGTGTCGAAAAGCTGAACACAGGTTGCGAAAGACTGGACTCCAGGTTCACTATATTATCTATAAAGAGAGACTATACAGATATAACCTACAACTGAAAAATGCAAGGGAATCTTTCTTTTCTGAGATCATCAGCAAAAACATGAATAATGCTCGTGCCTTATTTACTGCGGGCGACAGGTTAACAAACCCTCCTGTAACTGTAGCATCTGAACTCAACTTCTTCACTGAAAAAAAACAAAAGATCAGAGGGGCAGTCAGCACATCCACATCAACTCCAGTAACAATGTTGTCTCTAACTAGAACTGATTTTGACAAAATTTCCCAATTTCAACAAATAAACTACAAAAACTTAGAAGAAATCGTACAGCAACTAAGCTCTTCTTCCTGCTGTCTCGATCTTTACCCACAGCTTTCCTTAAGAGAGCTTTGCCCATAATAACGTCTGATTTAACACAAATAATAAACACGTCCCTTTTATCAGGTGTTTTCCCCCAGACCCTGAAAACAGCAATAATCAAACCTCTATTGAAAAAGAGCAACTTGGACAAGCTGCTACTACAGAACTACAGGCCTATATCAAACCTCCCCTTCATCAGTAAGATTATTGAAAAAGCTGTGTTTCAGCAGTAAAACAACTTCCTAACAATGACCAACTGCTTCGATGTCTTCCAGTCAGGCTTCCTGCTCACCACAGTACAGAGACTGCTCTTGTCAAGGTGTTCAATGACATCCGTATAAAGGCAGACTGTGGAAGAACCACAGAACTGGTTTTATTGGACCTTAGTGCAGCATTCGACACTGTTGATCACTCCATTTAATTAGAGCGCCTGGAAAACTGGGTCGGCCTTTCTGGTACAGCACTCAATTGGCTTAAATCCTACTTGAAGGACAGGGACTTTTTTGTGTCAGTAGGTAACTTTACATCAGAGACCACAAAAATCACATGTGGCGTTCCCCAAGGGTCCATCTTAGGGCCCCTCCTATTCAGTATTTACATGCTCCCCCTAACTCAGATTTTAATAAACAACAACGTAAGATATCATAACTATGCAGACAACACACAGCTATAGGTTATGATGTCACCAAGTGACAATGAACCCATTCAAGCGCTGGGTAAATGCTTAGAAGAAATCAATGCATGGATGGGCCAAAATTTTCTTCAGCTGAATCAAAACAAAACTGAAGTCTTTGGACCAAAGGAAGAGCGTTTAAAAGTTAGCACACAGCTTCAGTTAATACAGCAAGAAACCACCAGTCAGGCTTAAAATCTGGGTGTAGTGATGGACTCAGACCTGAACCTTCAGAGGCACATAAAGACAAGACAGTAACAAGGTCAGCCTTCTATCACCTAAAGAACATCTCCAGGATTAAAGGACAAGTGTCTCAGCAGGACCTTGAAAAACTAATTAATTTGTTCATCTTTTGTAGAATTGATTACTGCAACGGTGTCTTCACAGGTCTGCCTAAAAAGTCGATCAGATAGCTGCAGTTGATCCAGAACGCTGCTGCCCTCACTAGAACTAAGAAAGTGGAGCCCGGTTCTAAAATCCCTACACTGGCTCCCTGTAGCTCAGAGAATAGACTTTAAAATACTTCTGTTAGTCTATAAATCACTGAATGGCTTAGCACCAAAATACATGGGTTGGACAATGAAACTGAAACACCTGGTTTTAGACCACAATAATTTATTAGTATGGTGTAGGGCCTCCTTTTGCGGCCAATACAGCGTCATTTCATCCTGGGAATGACATATACAAGTCCTGCACAGTGGTCAGGGGGATTTTAAGCCATTCTTCTTGCAGGATAGTGGCCAGGTCACTACGTGATACTGGTGGAGGAAAACGTTTCCAGACTCGCTCCTCCAAAACACCCCAAAGTGGCTCAATAATATTTAGATCTGGTGACTCTGCAGACCATGGGAGATGTTCAACTTCACTTTCATGTTCATCAAACCTTGCTGTGTGTATTGGTGCATTGTCATCCTGATACATGGCACCGCCTTCAGGATACAATGTTTGAACCATTGGATGCACATGGTCCTCAAGAATGGTTCGGCAGTTCTTGGCAGTGACGCGCCCATCTAGCACAAGTATTGGGCCAAGCGAATGCCATGATATGGCAGCCCAAACCATCACTGATCCACCCCCATGCTTCACTCTGGGCATGCAACAGTCTGGGTGGTACGCTTCTGACATTTGGCATTGGCATGAGTGACCAAAGGTTTGGCTATAGCAGCCCGGCCGTGTATATTGACCCTGTGGAGCTCCCGACGGACAGTTCTGGTGGAAACAGGAGAGTTGAGGTGCACATTTAATTCTGCCGTGATTTGGGCAGCCGTGGTTTTATGTTTTTTGGATACAATCCGGGTTAGCACCCGAACATCCCTTTCAGACACCTTCCTCTTGCGTCCACAGTTAATCCTGTTGGATGTGGTTCGTCATTCTTGGTGGTATGCTGACATTACCCTGGATACCGTGGCTCTTGATAGATCACAAAGACTTGCTGTCTTGGTCACAGATGCGCCAGCAAGATGCGCACCAACAATTTGTCCTCTTTTGAACTCTGGTATGTCACCCATAATGTTGCGTGCATTTCAATATTTTGAGCAAAACTGTGCTCTTACCCTGCTAATTGAACCTTCACACTCTGCTCTTACTGGTGCAATGTGCAATCAATGAAGACTGGCTACCAGGCTGGTCCAATTTAGCCATGAAACCTCCCATACTAAAATGACAGGTGTTTCAGTTTCATTGTCCAACCCCTGTACATTACAGACTTGTCAGTGAATCAACCACCCAGACCTCTCAGGTCTTCTGGCTCAAATCTGCTCTGCATACCCAGAACCAGAACCAAACATGGAGAAGCAGCTTTTAGTTCTTATGCTCCACTAATCTGGAATAAACTCCAAGAAAACTGTAAAAGCGCCGAAACCCTAAGTTGCTTTACATCAAGATTAAAAACTTATTTGTTTAGAGTGGCCTTTGACTGTGCCATCTAAACTTTATTAGTAAAGTTTTCAGTCCAATTTTCGTATAATTTTCTTATCCATTATCCTATTCTCTTTATTTTATTTTTATTTTTTTTAAATTACCTCTGTTTGATTTTCTGTATAATTGTAATGTTTTTCCTTATGTGCAGCACCTTGAGTGCCTTGTTGCTGAAAAGCGCTATATAAATAAACTTGACTTGAATTCACTTAACTTCAACACACCATGCATAATGAGCAACTTGTTTTATTGCCTATCACAGGTATTTTGTATCTGTCATTTTTCAGTCCTCAGTGAAAAATAATCCTGCTCAGGTTTGGCTTTTTTTTAGTACTTTTTTACTGCAGCCTATCAAAGCAAAAAAACAAAAAATCTTAAATGTTTCAAAAGTGGGGATTAATATGATGTAGAAGCATCAGGGTTTAATTTACAGGTTTCCACAGTAAACACAGTTATGTACCATCAAAATAATGAATAGACGGAGCCTGGTGAATACCCATGTGTCTCCTCAGATTTCCAATTAACGAAAACGCTTTGCTGCAAACATCACAAACAAACGGTTTCTCTCCTGAATGGACTCTGATGTGATTCTCAAGTTGACACTTTTGATAAAATCGGTTTTTACAGAAATCACAACCAAACGGCCGCTCCTCTGAGTGGACTCTCACGTGTCGCTCTAACTGGATTTCCTTCACATAACATTTACCACAATCGCTACAGCTGAACGGTGCTGTGTGAACCTCCATGTGGTTTTTTAGATGATGTTTTAGTGAAAATCCTTTACTACAAACACTGCAGATGAACAGTTTTTCACCTGTATGAACGCGCATGTGTCTCTTCAGGGTCTCCTGTTGTGAAAATCCTTTACTACAAATACTACAAATACACAGTTTCTCTCCTGTGTGTACATACATGTGTGTATTTAGACCATTTTGTAGTGAAAATCCTTTACTACAAACGTTACAAACAAACGGTCTCTCTGAGGTGTGGATCCTCATGTGTTTTTTAAGTGTTTCCTTTCTTTTAAATCTCGTACCACAAACATCACATGAAAAAGCTTTTTCTCCTGAATGGACCTTTAAATGACCCTCAAGAATCGTCTTTCTATGAAACCTTCTACCGCAATCACTGCAAGAAAATGGTCTCTCTCCAGTGTGAAGTCTCATGTGTGTCTGCAGAGAACTTGTATCTTTAAATGCTTTTCCACAAAGGCCACAGCTACGTTCTCTCTTTCCAGTGTGAATCATCAGGTGTAATTTAACTGAAGTTTTACATTTGAATCTTTTGCCACAAACATTGCAGCCAAACCACTTCTCTGCAGGGACCCCTTTCTGAGCAATATGTCTGGAAGACAGTTTAGACCTTCTACTTCGTCTGTACACAGCCGTCTTACTTTGCTTCAAAGAACACTCTACATCCAAGTTCCTGTCAGGTTCTGTTTCCTTCTGGTCAGCTGAACTGCTGGTTGGAGCTTCTGTCTCTCTGTTGTCTTCAGCTTTGATTTGCTGAAGTTCTGATAACTGAGGTTTCTCTTCATCTTCACTCTTCACAGTAAGCTGCTCTTCTTCTTGACTAATCCACAGTTCCTCCTCTTCCTCTTTTACATGTTGGAGAACAGGGTCCTGCAGGTCCAAACTGGAGCTCCAGCCATTGGGAACCTCTTCTTTAATCACCAAAACTTGATGGACGGGGAACCATGAAACATAAAAGGACATGGTTGGTTGCAAATAATTAAACAAAATCTACTCAGTCACATTTTAGAAACGCTAGCATTCTAATTGTTAAAGTCTAAGAGAAGTTACTCACATATTTAAGAGGAAAAACTTCTCTGATGTAGAAAAGTCATGAACTTACAAGAAAAATTCTAATTTTCCATGACTGAAAGCATAAATTACAGTATTAAAACTGGGATATTTTTTCTGACAATGTAAAGTCAGACATTTGTAAGAAACAAAACTCTTAAATTTATCAGCAAAAATTTAGTGAGATTATAAAGTCAAACATATGTGGCAAAAAATGCCAGAAGTCCTCTAAGGTTTAAGTGGTAAATTAAGGAGATGCACATCTGAATATTTTTCAAAGTGTTAGTGGTTAATCTGGCTTTTTTTGCCAGAATCAGAAGATCTCCCAGGTGCAGACTCCCATGAATGCTTCGAGCGGGATCTGGAATACCAACCTGAGACTGTGAGGAAGCAGCTGCAACATGGTCGCATCAAGTCTGGTCCTAATTAAAACCCACAGGACTAGAGGCAAAGGGATATGAAGCGGCTTTTTCAGTTTAACTAGTGTGCATTTCATTTTCTCAGACAGTGACCCACAATCCTACAAGATCGATATGTCAAAGATGATCTTAATATAGATAAATGTGAAAAAAAAATTTCTAACTTCTTTTTATCTTTCAGAGAACTGAATATGGAAATAAAGCTCTGGAAATTTAAACAGTCAGCTCTTTTTTTCAGGCTACCAAGTAACCCTGCATATAAAACTAAGCAACCTGTACAGACCGTTCCCTCTAATCAAACGTGTTGGGTGCTGTTCTAGAAACCCACCACTGAACATTGGTCTATATATAAAAGTAAAATAAAGGAAAGGTTTCAAAGTTATGATTCAAGGGCTGTATGGGATGGAATGAAGGCTACAACAAGCCAAGATGAGACAGAAGATTTGTGGGCCAATTATCACTGATGGCTTTAACTCAAATTCAGATTTTGTAAAAGAACTGAATGACTTTCATTTATGTTTTAATGACGAATATGACTTTACCCTGGAACACAGTTTGATTAACTGAGCAGCAGTTCTTCTGTTAGGTTAATGTTTCTTAAATGTAATGCTAGGAAGAGACCTGGGTCTGACTTGATCACAGGTAAGGGTACAAAAACAAGTGCAAAGCTTTTATTTATAGAACTTTATAATGTTTTGTGGTATGGTAACCTTACAGGGCAAAATAAAACCAAAACAAACGTCGGACATTATCAAACAGCCAATAAAGTAATTGGCATACAGTAACTCTCTCTCTCTGACATCTATGATGGGCGAGTCCTGGAAAAGGCACAGGCATTTTTGGCCACCCTTGATCTCCCACTCTCAAGGGAGTTTGTGCTTCTCCCCTCTGGATGGTTAGTCATGGTCCTGAGGGTCAAAAGTCACAGGTATAAATATTCTTTTATAGCTATGGCAAGTGTACCCTGCCTCTCGCCCGTAGACTGCTGGAGATAGGCACCAGCTCCTCCGTGACCCACTATGGAAGAAGCGGTATAGAAGATGAATGAATGAACTACAGCAATAAAATTATCAGTCTGCACTTGGTACCTAACTGATGATGATTTTTCTGCACTGATTAAAGCATTTTTATTGATGGTTGCTATTGGTGTATTTGCATGTTGTCTGTCATTTTACATGTCAGACTCTGACTGACTGACTATTGTCATTTAGAAATTTGTGCTTAGCTGTTATTTTTAGTGGCATGTTTAATGTTATAGCCTGATGAACAAATAAGTGTCACTTACTGAGATCTTTGCTGTCTTGTTTCTGCTCCAGTTCTGATGTTGATGCTGCTGGTATGGGGGGCACCAAACTGAGCCCTCTGGGGACTTCTTCCACAACCTTCATAATCTCAGACATCCTTTACCACTTGGGATTCTGCTTTTCACAATCTTTGTTTGCAACCTTCACCTGTTCACATATAACCTATATCTTTCGTTTATCGGCTGCCTGAAACTGGAATCAGGCACAAATCAGCATCTGATCAGATAAACTGTAAACTGTAGCAGAGCTGAAGCGATGCTGCAGAGCAGAGAGTCCAATACCTTGGTCAGAAGTTCTGGTTCCACTCTGTCTCCAGTCTCTCGGTCCTCAGATGAACAGCAAGGCTTAGAGAAGATGTCCAGAGACGGTGTGGTCCTCAGTACTGGTCCTCAGCTGAACAACCAGGCTTAGATGTGTCCACAGACGGTCCCCCACACAATGTCACATTCGGGGTATGGACTTCTCTTACAACACTAAAACCTTGACTTTCAAAAGCTTCAAATTCGCAAACACTGATTGTCTGCTGTTAGCTTATTTAGTTAACGGTCCATTCATGTTGCTAATGAAGGATAATGACATCATGTCTAGCAAACGTTCACTAGAAATAGTCACGGCGGTTCAGAACAATGACGTAAAATGGCAGAGCTCGTCGAGTAGTCTGAGAAATCAATTACACTAGATGTTTAATATGTGAAACTGATCATTTAATACGTTATTCTAGTATCGGTACCTAGCCAGTCAAACTAACAATGTTACATCCGGTTATTTTCCTATTTACAAACGAACGATCGAAAATCTGCTTCCTCTTTCAACCTTTCAGAATAAAGGCACGCGAAATGAAAAAAAAAGGTGTTACACGTTAATCTGAAAATATTTCTATCAATATCGATTCATTTATTTATATGGCTCTAATGAAAATAACGAATTGTAACCTCAAAGCACTTTACAGAACAAAAGAGTCAAATAAAATTATATCAATACCACAAAAAACAAATATTTTTATTACACGGCAATAACATTTTCTATAAAGATGAAAATGGAGGCAGTGAATAACTGCTGCCAAGAAGGTAACACCAGTATCTGGTAACCAGCCTTTACTTTTCAGCCGTCTGACAGAGATAATTTAAACTCATGACAAAGTGAATTTATTTGGAATCATGTTCCAATGAGCATTTTCATGACTAGCTATTTTGCAGAGCTGACTTTATGAAAAATCCCATTCTCTAATTGTATTAATAGACTATTTTTATGGTAAGCTACAAAGCACAGCTGCTTATTTCTGAAAATACCCTGAAAAACAAAATTGTGATGAACCACCTGATCAAACAGAGAAGTAAAAAAAGCAACAAACAGGAGCACCAAACTAACTTTTTGCAGAGGAAAATTAATCATAGGACTTCATTTAAAAAAGCTATTTTCTCTCTCTCTGCCAATAAATTTGTTTTAAGAAAAGAAACAAAGAAAAATTATTTGTATTTGAATTTAATATATTGTTTTTCAAATAAAAAAAACAAATAACCTGTTCTACCTTGGTTTTTGACTTCTTGCTTCTAAATAGAAAAATCAATTCCAAAATTCAATAAACAATTCTAATAAAACAGTTTAGCTTTTCGGTGACCATCCATATTTGTGATAAACTTCTGGAGAAGTCTGTTAATGACTTTACATGTCATTTTAATTTAAACCAGGTTTGCTAAAGCAGGAAAAAACAGTTGTTAAAGTGATGGATCTAATAAAAGCTCTGAGGCATTAAACAGATACCTGCATTTTGGTTAAATTGTTATCTACAAGAATACAATCACTACAAGTAAATGCTTATTCTGCTGTGTGTACACTGGGTCTGCAGCGATTAGTCGATTAGTTCATGAAATTCATAATGAAAGATTGTTGGAAATTGTCTTTCAGCTTTATTTGTTAATACAATAGGAGCAGTTGTAAATCTGTGAATAAGACGAGCCTCAAGTCAGCTTCAGATTTCTAGCTTCCAGTTCAGCACTGGTCAGTTATTGTTTACTAAACAGATATTCCTTAAAACACAATTTTAGACCCATTAAACCTCTTATTCTCTTAAATTAGAGATTTGAAATAGCCTATATTCGGTATAGGATAATCTAAACTCGGCATTTGCAGCCTTAGGCAATTTAAAGTTGCTGACGTATGAAGAGGCTTTGAAAGTTGTTATTTTTGTGTGTTTTCATGGATAGAATAAACGCATCACAAAGACAAACTGAGTTCTAATTATTCTGTAATCAGTGAAGAAAAATCCAGCTTGTCTTTAAAATTAAATTTTTGCAAACTAAAGCTAATCAAAGAAAAAATGTGTTTTACAAGCATTTGTGGTCATACACAATAAGAGGGATTAGGGAGAACCTCATGGGTAAGGATGTATCAGTATGAAAAGCTAAATGCGTTACCTTTAACTGTAACCACCTGAGGTTAGATGAAGAATCCAGACTGCAAATCTGTAAGCACAGACACTTTATTTTCCATAACCAAGAAGTAAACAACTCTGGATTACTTTCTGAACAATACGTATAACCTTACAGAACTTAACCCTGTGTGATCAGACAACTTTTGCTCTTCTGTAGCTTATTAAGCACATCAAGACATTTACACCTGCACAAGTAATTCAGAGTTAGATTCAGGGAACAGATGAACTAAAATCATATATCAAAATAACACAGTAAAACATGAACTAGCCCATATTTACTAAATCTGTACAGGTTTCATCTTGGGAATGAGACCCTGTGTCTGAGAGTTATTACCTGCATTAAAGTACGGTAAAAAAAGAAATAGCAAAAAACAGCCCAATGACTTCTAAAAACATTTATTATACGAGATGGCAAAGAATGTGAGAAATAGATCCAATAAATGAAATATATGGGACCATCAAGAGACCAAATAACATTTCTGCTGTTGGAAATACGAGGAGCCCAAATACTGCTGAATACCGACTGGACTAATATTTAACTGCATCAATTCTGTCTTTTTCATTATAAAAGTCTGAATGAACTTCGTTAGGAATAAAATATTTTTTGCTGTCCATATTTAGTTACAGAACTATAAAAACTTCAAGCCATTTTGATTGTCCATTGAACGCATTGTGTCACGTGTGTCGCCTCAGACACAAGCAGCTGAACGTTGAAGTACACCAGGAATATTTCATCACTAAAGATCAAAGCTGCTAATTGAAGCCGTACTTCTGACTATATTATCAAGAAAGGAAGGGCTTTTTTCTTGGTTAAATGGTGAATGTTTAAGCCATCAGAATGACCTGCATGGTCTGTTTAACATGTTACCAGCTGGTCAGATTTGTTGGACTGCTGCCATTATATCTGAGGGTCTGCTCATACTTGGCAAGACTGCCTGAATTATAACGCAAGTCTTTCTCCTCTACTTAACAATGTCAGTACAGCAAACCTTCACAATAAGAGCGTTAAGAATGTGAAAAGAGCTCTAAACTTTAAATAATATATTTGGGTGCTTTGTGTGTCCTGCTTGAAAAACACTGAGATTTATCCCTGACAGATATAATACAAGACAGCAGACTTCCTGAATGTGTTGGTGAGACAGTGATGAACTTATGAAACACATTACTACTACTACTACCAGTAATAATAAAAATAATAATAATAATAATAATGCAAGCATTTATGCTGAAGTAAAATTAACTATAATGAGGATGTTTACAGTATTATGGTACAAAATGTTGATACTGTTAGATCTTTACTTTGTAGCAAGAATAAACTTAACCTCAGTAGTGTTGGCATTTAAATTTAAATACATTTATTCAAGTTACAGTAGGTAAATCAGTTTGAGACAGAGTGTAAGCTAACTCTATAATATTTATTAGGGATGCATGACATATTGGCATTAACATTATTTTTAACATGTTGGATATCAGCCCAAAATGTTCGTATCGGTGAATCACTAATATGTTAATTAATCTTACCTGTGCTTGACAAAAGTTGGCAAAGTTATTCATGCTGATTTGAATGTGCTTAGCCTAAGTGCTCTGTTTTATATTTCTTGAAGCGACTTGTTTATCTGATAAAATCATAATCGTAATATTGATAAAAGAAAGCTGTGATATAAAAGTTTTGCTAAATTATCCAGTGCTACCCTTGAATCTCTTTTAAATTTCCCGCTTGTGAAACTGCATCACCGTAAAGACAAATGGTTCTGGTCTGTGAGGAATCTCACATGTAGATTTACATCTCCAACCAAATGTTCACTACAATCACTACACATAAATCATGCAGTGTGAGCTTCCATATGTCGTTTCAGGTTTTGTTGTTGCGTAAATCCTTTGTTACAAACACCACAAACAAAGGGTTTCTCGCCTGTGTGAACACGCATGTGACTCTTTAAATAATCTTGGCGTGAAAAGCCTTTACTACAAAAGCTACAGACAAATGGCTTCTCCCCTGTGTGAACGCGAATGTGAATCTTTAGATTCCTTTGCAGTGAAAATCCTTTACCACAGACGCTACAGTGGAACGGTTGCTCCCCTGTGTGAATATGCATGTGAATCTTTAGATTCCGTTGCTGTGAAAACTCTTTATTACAAACGCTACAAACAAACGGTTTCTCTCCTGTGTGAACACTCATATGACTTTTGAGACGGTTCTGCTGTGAAAAGCCTTTACTACAAATGCTACAAATGAATGGCTTCTCACCTGAGTGAACACGCATGTGAGTCTTTAAATTCTGTTTTAGTGCAAACTCTTTATTACAGACCCCACATATAAACTGTTTCTCTCCTGTGTGAACACGAATGTGACTCTTTAGATGATCTTGTCGTGAAAACTCCTTACAACAAATACTGCAGATAAAAGGTTTCTCTCCTGTGTGAACACGCATGTGAGTCTTTAGATTTGATTTCAGTGAAAACCCTTTACTACAAAACCCACACACAAACTGTTTGTCTCCTGTGTGAACACCCATGTGACTGTTTAGATGTTCTTCTTGTGAAAATCTTTTGCTGCAAACAGTACAAGAAAATGGCTTCTTTGCAGTGTGGATTAACCACGTGTGGTTTTTAAGAGATTTCTCTCTTTTAAATCGTGTACCACAAACATCACAGGAAAAAGGTTTTTCTCCTGAATGGACTGCGAGGTGGTTTTTAAGAATGGTCTTTCTATGAAACCTTCTACCACAGTCATCACAGGCAAATGGTCTCTCACCAGTGTGGAGTCTCATGTGGATCTGAAGGTAACTCTTTTTTTTAAATACTTTGCCACAAAGATCACAGCCGTGTTCTTCATTTTCCGTGTGTGTCATCATGTGTAATTTAACATGAGACTTCCGTTTGAATCTTTCACCACAGATATCACAGCCAAACGGCTTCTCTCCTGTGTGGACTCCAACCTGAGCTGTGGGTTTTGAATGCAGTTTAGATCTTTTACCTCTTTTGTGAACCGTCACCTTACTCTCTTGAGAAGAACATGCTGGATCGGGGTTCGTCTCTGATTCTGGTTCTAGACAGTCCTCTCCATCTTGTTCTGTTTCTATTTGTTCAGTTGAGCCAGTGGTTGAAGTTTCTGCCTCTCTGTCTTCAGTTTTGATTTGATGAAGCTCTGATAGCTGAGGCTTTTCTTCTTCTCTCTTCACAGTAAGCTGCTCACCCTCCTGACTGATCCACTGTTCCTCTTCTTCCTCCTTTATGTGGGGGGGCTCTGGATGCTGCTGGTCCAAACTGAAGGTCCAGTCTGGGAGGATCTCTTTTTTAATCACCAACATCTGATAGCCTGGAAACATCGAAACACATGAAGACATTGGTTTCTAATAACAATGTAAAAAAATCAACTTTTTTACATACTATAAGGGTTGGCATTCATCTTATTTGGATCTAAAAAAGAAAACAAAAACTATTCAATGTTGATACATTGGAGGTAAATTATTATTTTTCAATCCTATTCTGTTTGATTACAAGTTTAAAATGACCTGGAAAAACCGTTGTGTTCTAAACTGTGAAAAAGAGTTTATTAAAATCCATCCTATAATATGATAACAGTTTCCTTGCAGAGTGAGTGGGTGCACATCTCCAGTGCTTAAAGAGTGAAAGGAAGGGTACACCCCAGATAGTCCTTGTCAACGCATCAAAGGGCAACAGGACACATGCCTGGACACACTCTCTTTAAGAGATAGGACTGACCAGTTCCAGCAGTGTCAAACCAGATCCTGACATCATTCTTGGACTGGATACTGGTCAGTGGCCAGCAATCCATCACAAGATCCAAACTGAGTGGTTGTGTGTTGCTGCAATTCACATTTTAATTTAACAAAGTTTACTCTCCAAGTTTTGTCTTATAACTGCATGTTTCACATATAGAAAGTATTGAATAATCCTTTATATCATTTAAAGTTTTAAATAAACTAGGTGCTGCAGAATGAGCATCTTACTCTACTTTTTGAGAAGTTTTAGTGCTGAAATGAAGATAATAGAAGACAGGTGTTGGTTTTGTGTTTTGTCCAAACATTTAGAGTATAATAACTGAGGGGAAAACTCCAGAGCTCCACCTAGTGGTAACAAGACATTCAGCAGCAACGTGAGTCTAACACTTTACTTTTTTCTTTTAGGCATTTTTCAAGCATATACAATAATATGGTTAAAAATGTCACCATCATATGTTTTTGACTTTGTTTCACTAAATAAGTTAACTTGTATTTTACTGGGCTGTTAAATGGGACTTCTGTCTCTCATGTGGGCTACGAACATTGTCAGCTCCACAAGTGAATAGCTGTTAATAATTACTAAGTGGTTTTATTGCTGGATAATGGCAGCTTTTTAGACCATCAATATTCTACACCAATAAAAAGTAAAAGACTGGACACCAACTAACAACTAACTGAATTATTTGGACCCCAGACAACAGAGGACATGTTTTGCATAAATATAAATTAATAAATACATTTAAATAAATACCCCATTGCAGGACAAGAAAACCATACCAACTGTGAGGCACATTGCTGGAAGTGTTACCGTTTGGACACACTTTTAGTGCATTCCCTGTCCATAAGGAGACAGCTTTCTAAAGTGCCAACACCTTTTGTTGCAGCAGACTGAGGTTGTAGATGCACTGTAGGATGCAGTTAGCTGGGAAGCACAGGATTTCAGGATCCGGTGGCTGGTGAGATCAGGTTTAAATGATGTGGTGGTTAAAAGTAGAATTTATTTTAATTAGGCATTAATAAGAAATCTGAATATGTGGACAAACCATTTCTATCCGAGTTGTTCAGGACTTGTGTACACCAGGCTGCCATGAAAACACCGTGTGTCAACACAAACGAAGATGCAGCAAAAACCTTTGGTAAAGAAAAGCTTAAAATTGGCTGAGCTTACACGGACTGAAATGCATCAGTTCATTGGGGTAACACTGTTCATGGGGATTCTGCAGCTCCCAGAGATTTTAGTCAAGAAATAATTATAATGTTGAACTCAAGGTAATGCTTGTTATAATTAATAACAAAAACCTCGGCCAGACTTGTTCTATGCTGGGTTTTAAATGGTTAAACTACTTTTAAAATAAATAAATAACCTTAATGAACAGCAACATTAACATGTGTTTGGATTTATTTTTCTTTCCAGTCCAGCGGCCTTTTTAGAAATTCCATTCAAAGTTAATTTGCTTGATTCTACAAAACCCAATACACTCACCGGCCACTTTATTAGGTACACCTGTCCAACTGCTCGTTAATTTCTAATCAGCCAATCACATGGCAGCAACTCAATGCACGAAGAGCATCTCTGAACGCACAACACGTCGAACCTTGAGGCGGATGGGCTACAGCAGCAGAAGACCACACAGGCCACACTCAATCCAATAGAGCACCTTTGGGATGTGGTGGAACGGGAGAGTCGAATCATGGATGTGCAGCCTACAAATCTGCAGCATCTGTGTGATGCCATCATGTCAATATGGACCAAACTCTCTGAGGAATGTTTCCAGTACCTTGTTGAATCTATGCCACGAAGGATTAAGGCAGTTCTTAAGCCAAAACGGGGGTCCAACCCGGTACTAGCAAGGTGTACCTAATAAAGAGGCCGGTGAGTGTATGTGTCACTTACTGAGATCTGTCCGGTCCTGTTCCTGCTCCAGTTCTGATGTTGATGCTGCAGGTATGGGGGGAACCAAACGGAGTCCTCCAGGGTCTTCTGCTTCAAACTTCATCGCTTCAGACATTCTTGCTCCACTTACGATTCTCCTTTGACAATCCTTGTTTAGAACCTTTATGAGTTCTGGTAGGTCAAGGTTTCAGCCATATAACCTGTATCTTCTGTTTTTCTGCTGACTGAAACTGGAATTAGACACAAATCAGCATCTGATTTGTATTAACAAACAATGTGAACCGTAGCAGAGCTGAAGTGATGCTGCAGAGCAGAGAGTTTGATACCTTGGTCAGAAGTTCTGGTTCCACTCTGTCTCCAGTCTCTCGCTCCTTAAATGATCAGCAAGGCTTAGAGAAGGTGTCCAGAGACGGTGTGGTCCTCCTCTGACAGTCTCACAAAGTCGGAATGTGGACTCCTCTTAAAACAATAAACCATGAACTTTTAAAAGGTTCAACATCCGAAACACCGATTAGGTCTCTGCTGTTAGCTGCTTTAGCTAAAAGTCCATTCATAATGCTAATGCAGGCTAATTACATTCGGTTATGCAAATTTCGGCTAGAAATAATCAAAGCGGTCCAAAACAAATACTTAGAAGCGACATCCTCACGATAACTGTAGAGGCATTTATTATTAAACCATTGTTTTACACAAACTCTAAGATAATTTTCTCTCGGGACTTAGTTAAGCTAAAATTGCTACTTCCGGTTGTTGCCTCCTGATTGACCAATGGACAAGAAAGAAGCTCTAACGCATAAAAATGCCACTTCCGTTTTCCAGTATAAATGTATAAATGCAACAAAACTTATTAAACAGCTATTAACTCATTAAATTCAACTAATTTATAGTTAAGTATAGTTGTTAAGTATAGTTGTCATGTGTTTGTGTTTTCTACTATAATTTTATGGTGGATTATTAGTTACACAATGTCTGGATTTTCATTTTGGGAGCTTTGGCTGCTTTGATGGCCTGTGATAAAATGTTTTTATTAGAAATAAAAAGTTAAACCTGATGCTAGAGTGGAAGGTGTGAGAATGAATTTTATATTACGTCGTTGTTTTCAAAATAAAATGTTGACCAGATTTGGCCTTCAACTTGGAAAAGGTTTTTCATTGCTGCCCCCTCACATTTGAGTTTGACGTTTTTGTTCAAAAGCATTATTGAAAAGTCTCCAGACTCCATTAAGATGTGAAACTTTAGCTGGTTTTAGATTAATTAAGCTGTCTTCCACTTCTGCATTCAGTCCTGTCTGTAGCAGTACAGAGAATTAAAAGGTCCCCTCAGGATCAAAAACATGACAGAGAATTGAATCGATTGTCAGAGCAGGAGAAACATATTCATCAGACCTCTGGTCTGATGAAAACAAAAAAAGAAAAATTTGCCTGAACTCCAAGCGCCATGTCTTTTCTAACACAACAGCTACTGTGAAGTATGATGGTGGCAGCATCATCCTATGGGGATGTTTTTCTGCCGCAGGAACTGGGCAAATGACAGCAATCAGATGTAGGTAATTTTTTTTGGTAATCTACTCCAGAGTCCCGTAGAACTCAGACTATGGTGTCAATATATAGTATTTTCTAACCTGACAATGACCCAAGTCAAACAACCAGGATAACATAAGAGTGGCTTCAGGAACAATCTGTGAATGTCCCTGATGACCCAGTCAGTGCTACACACACAAAGAAACAGGGTCCAAATTCTCATTCAAATCTCGCCGGAAACTACAAACTCTACCTACTCCTGTTAAAATCCCAGATTTTTGTCATGTAAAAAAATGAGACCATAACAAAAGATCGAAACACCTTTCCCAACTTTAAGGTGACATTTATACTTAGGAGGACTCTTGGCCACATGCTAGCAAGAGATGTCCAAATCTGTCAGATTGTGTAGACATCTCTAGTCCACAGCCCTCCTCAGGTGACCTCGTAGATTTTCTTTCTCTTTTGTTTAGACCACTCTAAAATGTCTTAAAGTGAAGTCATTTGTTGATTTGGGTGTATGCATCGATTTACAGCTATGCAAAGAAAAAGCAAAAATACCTCATATTTTATTTTCTAGCACACACCTGAAGGTTTTTGAATCTATTAGATATTTTATTTATCTTGACAAAAACTTCAGTTTCAGTCAACAAGAATAACCACATAGCATGATACTCCCACCACCATGTTTCACTGTGGGTATTGTATTCAGTTGGTGAAACTTTCCTTCTGGAATTGTGGCAAAAATCTTCGGTTTGGTCTCATCAAAACAAAACACATTCTACCACAGAGTTTTATTTGACTTTAGCAAGGCCTGAATGTTTACTTTGGAAGAAAGTTATCCAGTCTTCCATTCAGTCTATTCTGATCATTAGCCCAGAAATACAGGCTGATGTTAATAGAAACCTGCACTAAGCAGACATTTCTGCAGATTTTTCATTGTTGCTGTCATGCTTTTGGTAGCCTCAGTGATCAGTCCCCATCCCGTTATTATTAATTATTAAGAAATGCCAAGTTTCAGTGATGTCAATGTTCTTACTGTGACATGATTTAAGTATAATGCAGTGGATTGCTTCTTCATTTCCACATAATGTGTTTTGATAAGTGTAATAGTCTTTCCTGCAGCAGAAACCCATAACACAACGCTGCAGACCCCTTACTTCCCAGTCTGGATGGTGTTCTCTGGCTTGGAAGCCTTCCCCGTTTGGACCAAATCTAACGAGGGTCATTACAGCAATGTTGGCTTAATCAGACAGGAGGGCATGTCTCCAAAAAGTAACATTTTTGAATGTCTTCAAACTGCAGACTGGCCTTTTATGCTGTTGTTTTTTTTTTTTTTTTTTTTTTACAGCTTCTTCCTTGATGATTGGCATTTCAGCCCAATTGTATAAAACAAGTCATTATGGATAAGGACACTTACCAGCATCACATCAAAACACGCTCATCTCTGGGATCCAGAACCTGTCTCCTACCTGAAAAGTATGAAGGCTTGATGGCTTCTCATGCTGTTTATACTTGTGTTTACATTTTTGAATGTTGCACACTCTGGCTTCTGGGATTTTACCCAAAGATGAGCCATATGTATGGAGCTCCAAAGAGCTTCCAAATATATTTACATGTGCTAAATAAAAAGACACATATTTTATTCTCATGTCCTCCGGATATTTCGGCTGATTTCTTTTGCATTTTTCCATATCACAAAAAATGCAATGTTGCATTAAAATGCACAACCAGGTGTACCCCCATGCAATTCAGAAACTTGCAAGGGAAGATCATTATCTGGGCATACCCAAATTGTTTAAAGACATTATAATTTTAGTGTATATAAATGTTTGACTTTAAAGAAAGTAATTTAAAAAAAAATATCCAAAAAAATCAACTGAATGCATCACATAAAAGGTCCAGAGGTATTTGAAATGATTCATAGTGGTGTAACACTTTATATCACATAAAGGGCATATCTTTAGAAATGCATGATATATGGCTCCTTATTTATTGGTAAATAACCTTTTAACCTTTGTACATAGGCAACCTGATTCCAACTCCAAGCAGCATCCGGTGTTTCTGTCTGGTACAGGCGTTCCCACTCTGGAGATAATGTCTGATTCTTGTCTGTTATTAATAACAAATATGGTTACTCTCAAGGCCTAGTATGCGCAAAAGTTTAAAAATAAAGTCTAATTTGTTTGTAATTTATGTACTCTGAAAAGTTTGCCACCTACACATGGCAGCACTTAAGCATCAACTGAAGTAGAAATAAGAGCATAAACAATTCTAATAGTTGATTTACTGAATAATCCTTGATACTTGATTTATGATAGAACAAGGAATCTTTGACACTCTAAATTAGGGTCCATATATGACACTTTCCCATTGATAAAGTTCTGCTAAAATATTTTTGATGTTATGCAAGAAAAACCATATTTTCCTCTTTTCCTGTGATGCTCACAGTAATAACTGCTTCTGTCAAAATTAAAAAGAGCAGGACATTTAGGGTTGAGCCTACCAGACGTATCGTACCGAAGGGAAGTTGAGTAAGAAAAGAAAAAGAAGAGTTCATCTAATGGAGAGAAAAGGTTTGCATGAGGAAGCATATAATTTGGTTGTTCCTTTTTGTCTGAATTCTTAACAAATTACAGTTTTCTTTTGCATTGCAGTCATGTAGTGGCTCTGAAATAATCACAGAATTGAAGGCAAGGTAGGTTCATTTGTATAACAATCATACACAAGGTCATTTATTAAAGTGCTTTACAGTAAAAAAAACAAAACAGATAAGATACAATAAAAACACAAAATACAGCAAATGCAGAAATTACACATTAAAAATAATAAAACATCATATAAAAACAAACATTGTAATGCAAATGTCAGCAAATCTTTTTTGTATTACAATCCTGATTTGAAGGAGCCAACAGATTCTGCACATCTCAGGTTTTCAGGGAGTTGGTTTTAGAGCTGAGGAGCACAGAAACTAAATGCTGAACTCCTTTAATACAGGACATATCTGTGGGATAACACAGTTCAGGTTTGATTTGCCTTTAGCCGTTTGGATTCTGAACAAGAGGTGATCAAAGCAATAGAAAAATAATTTCATAAATTAACAATTTAAATTAACTGTGGAATTTATGAGATAATGTAGAGACACCATGATGAAAATCACAGGTAGCGAAAGCTGCAAAACATGAACCAGCAGTAAAAACAGAGGTTTGATCACAAAAACCAGAGATGGATGAATATAACCTCTGAAAAACACCAACAAAAACGGCAACAGAGAAATTAGGACCCATGTGTCTCTTCAGATTTTCATATTATGAAAATGATCTTCTTCAGTGTCTCTTGTGTGAACACTCATGTGTCTCTTTAGACGATCTTTTAGGGAAAATGCTTTACTGCAAACACTACAAATAAACTGTTTCTCTCCAGTATGGACTTTCATGTGTTTTTCTAGATGACACTTTTGAATAAATCTGCTTTTACAGACATCACAAGCGAATGGCCTCTCCACTGTGTGGAGTTTCACATGTCGCTGTAGCTGGATTTCATTCGCAAAGCATTTACTACAATCACTACAGCTGAATGGTCCGTTGTGAACCTTCATGTGCCTTTTCAGATGATGATGTTCTGAAAATCCTTTACTGCAAACACTACAAATAAACAATTTCTCTCTTGTGTGGACAAACATGTGTCTGTCTAGATTATATTTGATTGAAAATCCTTTACTGCAAACACTACAAATGAAGCGTTTCTGTCCTGTGTGGACACGCAGGTGTTTCTTTAAATTTTCTTGGAATGAAAATCCTTTACTGCAAACACTACAGATAAACCGTTTCTCTTCTGTATGAACCTGCAGGTGTTTCTTCAGTAACCAGTGTTGATGAAAACCTTTATTACAATAACTACAAATGAGCGGTGCCTCTTCTGTGTGAACATGCATGTGTCTCTTTAGAGTCTGCTGGAGTGAAAATCCTTTACCACAAACTCTACAAATAAACCTTTTACCTCCTTGGTGAACACGCATGTGTCTTTTTAGGTTCTCTTGTAATGCAAATCCTTTACTGCAAATGCTGCAAATGAAAGGTTTTTCTCCTGTGTGAACACGCATGTGACTCTTTAGACGCATTTGTTGTGAAAATCCTTTACTGCAAACACTACAGACAAATGGTCTGTCTGCGGTGTGGATCCACATGTGGCTTTTGAGATGGTGCTTTCTTTTAAATCTAGTTCCACAGACATTACAGAAAAAAGGTTTTTCTTCTGACTGGTCCTCCAGGTTCTGTTTAAACAATGTTTCTGCATGAAGCCTACCACAATCATCACAGGCAAATGGTGCTCCTCCTGGATGGAGTGTTATGTGTGTCTGAAGAGAAGTCCTTTCTTTAAACCCGTTACAAAGATCAGAGCTGTGCTCTCTCTTTGCAGCATCAGGAGTCTTCTTTTTGAATCTCTCACAACAAACACTGGAACGAAATGTTGCTTCTTTTACACTAATCTGAGTCGCAGGTTTGGAACACAGTTTCAATGTTTTACCCTTTTTGTGAAAAGTTATCTTACTGTGTTTACAGGAACATAATGGATCTGGGTTCCTGTCTGGTTCTGATCTTCCAAAGTCCTCTTCATCAGGTTCTGTTTCTACGTGTTCTGCTGAGCTGGTGGTTGGAGCTTCAGTCTCTCTGTTGTCTTCAGTTTTGATGTGATGAAGCTCTGATAACTGAGGTTTCTCTTCATCCTCACTCTTTGCAGTTAGCTGCTCTTCCTCCTGACTGATCCACAGTTCCTCCTCTTCCTCCTTTATGTGTGTCTGATCATGAGGAACCTCTTCTTTCTTCACCCACATCTGACGGACTGAGAACACTGAAACAAATATGGACTTGAATTACTTGCAAACAAACAGAATCATGGACATATGTGAAATGTTAGAACTGTATTTCTTTAAATCTAAAAGAGCCATTTAATATTGGTAGCTACGTTACTACTGGCACTGGTGTTTGATGGGCCCCAGTTAGTGCAGCAGCCATAGCAGATGCCAGCAGATAAGGGGCAGATGTTGGCAGATGCCCCCACATGACAAAGATCCCAGGAAATAGCACCAAATGCTGCTAGACGCCACCATACGTGTGCGGATGGTGGTAGATGCCACCAGGTGCCACCAAGTTCCACCATTAAAAAAAGCTAAATTTCGGAGGTGTATTTTCCAATATATTCATTTATATAACAGTGTTATTCCGACCGGCTTAGGTGACTTGTAATGGGAGCTCTATTGAAGCATTATTTTTAACGACAACAGTTGTGTCTTATCTGCAAATAGTTAATAATACATTTTTCTTTTAAAAAAAACTTAGGGTGAGTTAGTCCAGTGAACAACAGCCCACTCCAAGACAAATTATTTAAATCTGAGACTATTTAGTAATAAATAAGCTCAAAACATAAAACTATCAAACCTTAAACATGTTTGAAATGTGAACAGAACCTGTTTCTGCTTCCTCTGGTGATCTGAAACTTACTTTGGTTTGATTAAACTGTGCCTGGAAATATGTTAAGACCAGGACAAGGAGTGACAAAAAACATTTTAACATTTTGTTTTTGTTTCTTGTATGGGTCTAATATAAACTGGCTAAAAAAAACCTAACATAAATGTTTTTTATTTGGGAGTAATAAATATACTGAATTAAACAACAGGTGTCTTTACATTTTGTAATGCAGGGGCATTTTTTTCACAAATAAAAATGCAAAAATAATGTTTTTGTTTAAATTATTTTTTTTACCAGCTAGATACAAAATATTTCAATAAAACAAAGTAGAGTTTTTTTTTTTTTTATAGATAAAGTATCTGTAAATCATTGGACGTCCAAAACATAAAAACTGTCCAGAACATCTGTGTTATTTTAAAAAAGGAATCCAAATGTTTATTGGATTTATTGTTTTCCATTTTCTTGGCTAAGAAGACATTTTTAGTCTACTTACAGCAACAACATGACGTTTAACGTATGGGTAACGGCGTGCCTTTGAGTAAAAGTTGCTAAATATTTGTGGTCCTTTTTTACTATAAAAGAAAAAATAAAGCAAAAAAAAAAGGGGTTAGTAAAAGAAAAATAAATTACTTTCATTTAAAAAAAATGTATTTGTCTTCATTTGTTGAAAGGACTGACAGTAAAAATATGAAAAACATTTGAAAAAACAATCTGCAGCCCCCCGGGCCAAACGTTGGACACACGACATAAAGGTAACATTGTCAGCAAGGTCACTGGGATCTAACTACTGATTTATCCTTTACACTTGACAGGTGAGTCAACTCTGGGGCTTCGCACCACCATCGGGAAGATTTTCAGCTCATACTCTTTGAGGGGAGATCAGATTTTAGTGTCTGTTTAAATGTCTTTGCTACTGGATCTTATACTTTTTTTGTTTTTCAACCATCACGATCCACAACGCTCTATGGGGTTTAGCTTTTCAGCCACTAAATTCAAGATCTGGTATGATTCAAGAGCGATCATCCAACCATCTGATTTATTGTGCAGCTGTAATCTGTAATTATGGCTAAAATATTGCCCATTATGTTTTTAATCACAGTCACGTTCAGAAAATCAGTTTAACAGAATCGTAATTTTGGTTGAGCACACCGTCATGTATGAAACATCCCTTGTTTCGCACATAAAGGCAAAGTCTGATCGTTTATTATAGAAATAAATATACCAGGCAGCTAGAACAAATGGCTGTATCCATCTTTGCAGCTGCGTGTGTTTCATGGAAATACAATTAGTGAGAGGTTGTGAAACCATTCCCTACCTTACAAACAGTGCTTTTGAAACTAATAATAATTGTAACATGTTTACAATTGTGTCACTTACTGAGATCTTTGCTGTCTTGTGTCTGATCCAGTTCTGATGTTGATGCTGCAGGTATGAGGGGCATCAGACTGAGCCCTCCAGGGTCTTCTGCTTTAACCTTCATCTTCTCAGAGATTCTCGCTTTACTTCGGATTCTGCTTTTCACAGTCCTTGTTTGCAACCTTCACCTGTTCTAGTAGCTCGAGGTTTCCGCCATATAACCTGTATCTTTTGTTTTTCTGCTGCCTGAAACTGGAATCAGGCACGAATCATCATCTGATCAGATAAAGTATATTAACAGAAAACGTAAACCGCAGCAAAGCTGAAGCGATGCTGCAGAGCAGATTCTGATACCTTGGTCAGAAGTTCTGGATCCACTCTGTAAGTATCCCCAAACTAGGTCCTCAGCTGAGCAACTAGGTTTAGAGGAGGTGTCGCGACGTGGGGTTTCCCTCGCTGTCTTAGAAACTCTGGTCTTGTAGCACTAAACCATAAAGCTTTGAAAGCTTTAACGACGCAAACACTGATAAAGTCTCTGCTGTTAGCTGCTTTAGCTCCACGGTGGCTAACAGTCCATTCACTTTGCTAAATAAAATAAAAGGCTAACTAGATTCTATACAGAAAACTTCCCCAAGAAATAATCACTGCGGTTCAAAACAAACACATAGAAGCGACTTCCTCAGGAAGACTACAGTAGAGAGTCTGAGACATCAAAGACACATTTTTGATCAACTTTAGCACGTCTTTCTGTTGGGACTTAGCCAGCCAAGCTAACGTCGACACATTCTTTCACTTCCTCCTCGTGGACCAATGAAAGACGAGTACAGTTCTACTTTCAAAGACCACTTCCTTCTTCAACTATTAGCCTTTCAGAGTATGTATGGCAAAGAACGCTCAAATAAAAGTACCTTTTCAAAACGGCACCCTTTAAGCAGGCATTAAACATACTTTTTATTAAGCCCCCATTTCAAAATGTTTTGTTATTGGTCTCATGTAATATTCTAATCTTAAAGGCAGTGTTTTATTTATCTGTAAACTGAAAATCATAAGTAACCTAAATTCAATTCAGTTCAAAAATACTTTAACACGACTGCAGAATCAGAGTATTTCTGCAGATGACAGGAGTCTGTCTTGTACTGGAAGTCTGAGGTGTACAGAATGAAAAGGAATGATGAGAGTACAGTCCCCTGTGGTGCTCCTGTGCTGCCGACTACCTGGTTAGACTCACAACCCTTCAGTCTCACAAACTGTGGTCTGTTTGTCAGGTAGTCTTTGATCCAGGAGATTGTTGAGGCCTCCACCTGAGTCTTCTGGAGTTTCTGACAAAGCAAATCAGGTTGAATTGATGACAGTGGGTTTGTTGAAGCAGGTGTATGATGGCATCTTCAACTCCAACTCCACAGCGATAAGAAAACTGAAGGGGGTCCTGATAGTTTGTTTGCTTACTCAGGTGGGCCAACAGGAGTCTCTCTAGGACCTTCATGATGTGGGATGTCAGGGCAACAGGTCTATAGTCATTGAGGACTGATGGTTGAGTTTTCTTTGGTACCGGAACAAGACAGGAGGTCTTCCACAACACTGGAACTTTCTTCTGGGCCAGGCTAAGGTTGAAGAGGTGCTGCAGAATCCCACAGAGCTGCTCTGCACAGGCCTTCAGGACTGACACCATCTGGACCTGCAGCCTTGTTCCGATTCAGTCTCTCCAGCTGTCTCCTCACCTGACTTCTTGAGACACACAGGTGGAAGGGGGAGGCAAAGGGAGCATCAGCATCTAATAATAAATAAAGGCTTTAAAACATTGGTCTGTGTAATTAATCTATATAATGTATTTCACTCAGAGAACTGAGTTACTGGAATAAACATATCAATAATATTCTAATTGATTGAAAACAAAAACAAAATGAGTAAAAAATGCAAAACCTCAGAGGCTGGCCCGTTGGGTTTACCAGAGATGAAGAACAAGCTTTAAACATTAGTTAAGCTGTAGAGAGAAGAGACACATCCTATTTAAATGATCACAGAGTAACAAAAGAACTCCGGTACACTTTAGTTACAACCAAGACACTTTAATGTATATTTAACAAACAAATCATTCTAATTTACAGATGATTTTTTTGCAAGTGTATAAAACTGATCAAAATTTATTCAATCTTGATAAAACAGCTCAAATAATCCTTTTATCAAGATGAACGCATGTTTTAAATATACATTTTTTCCTGTCATCAACTGGTTTGTTTCCAGACACCTCCAAAATTACTTCAAATGTCATTTTGATTTACCAGTTGTGTAAAAGCAGGAAAATATCTATAACCTGCTGGTCAGTGCGGTCCATCGACCACGATTTGGAAGTCCTGAAACATATTTCGGTTAAATCCTTAACCACAAGAATCGGAACGCAAAGCTTTTTCTCATGTTTTTACTCAAACATCTTGTCAATCAAACATTTGAGTGACAAGATGGCTCTTCTACTTAAATTTAAAGTCTATTTAAATTTGCTCTGGTTTGAGGTGCATCTTCTTCATAAATGCAACACAATCACAAAAGCTAAATGATTTTTGTTATATGTGTAGGCAGGGTCTGCAGTGACTAGGTGACATAACCCAAGATGTTAACAGAAAGGCTTAACATGAAATTCTATAGAGCTGAATGTTGATGTGACCAAACCCAATCTAAGTTTCTTTAGCTGTCAAAAAGCATAACAGTTAACCCTTTTTGTGTTAACAAAGATGAAATGAATGGTTACCAATGACAAACTGTCCTTTAAAGACTCTGTAGATAAAAAGAACAACTCATCTGACTTTTTCAAATTTGGTTTCACAAGTCATTATTTAATGTATTTTTTTATTTACTTAATACAGTCTTAATCAAGGTGTGCAGTCTTGAGAAAGTATAGAAAAACATGTTCACGAGGTAAAAATCGAAATGCGTGCCTACAGAAAGTGGAAAATGGCAAAAAAAAGCTGCTCATTAATTAAATTATTGAAATAAGAGTCAACTTTCAAAACAATCATTTGTTGCAGTCTTTATGAACATGCATGTGATTCTTCAGATCTCCACGTCGTGAAAACGATTTAGTGCAAATACTGCAAACAAATGGTTTCTCCCCGGTGTGGACATACATGTGCCTTGTTAGTATAATTTGTTGTGAAAATGCTTTACTGCAAAGACTACAAACATAAGGTTTCTCTCCTGAATGGACTCTCAAGTGATTTTTAAGATGCGACATCCTAAAAAATCTGTTTTTACAGACATCACAACCAAACGGCCTCTCCTCCCTGTGAAGTCTCATGTGTCTCTCCAACTGGATTTCCTTCATAAAACGTTCACTGCAATCATTACAGTTAAACGGTGCGGTGTGAACATCCATGTGTTTTTTCAGATATCCTTGTCGTGAAAATCCTTTACAACAAACACTACAAACGTATGGTCGGTCTCCAGTGTGAACACGCATGTGATTTCTCAGATTCTCTTGTCGTGAAAATCCTTGACTACAAACACTACAAATAAATGGTTTCTCGCCCGTGTGAATGCGCATGTGTCTTTTTAATACATTTTGTAGGTTAAATCCTTTACTGCAAACAGTACAGATAAATGGTTTCTCTCCTGTGTGAACACGCAGGTGACTCTGTAGTATATTTTGTTGGGAAAAACCTTTACTGCAAAAACTACAAGTGAACTGTTTATGTCCTGTGTGAACATGCATGTGTCTCTTTAGGACAATTTCCTGGGAAAATCCTCTGTTGCAAACACTGCAAACAAACGGTTTTTCTGCAGTGTGGATCCTCATGTGCTGTTTAATGCCATCCTTTCTATGGAATCTTCTACCACAAACATCACAAGAAAAAGGTTTTTCTCCTGAATGGATCTTCTCGTGAGTCTTAAGAAAGTTCTTTGCATGAAAGCCTTTACCACAATAATCACATGTGAATGGTTTCTCTCCAGTGTGGAGTCGCATATGTGTCTGAAGAGGGTACTTTGCTTTAAATCCTTTCCCACAAAGGCCACAGTGATGTGTTATCTTTCCAGTGTGAATCATCATGTGTATTTTAACAGAAGTCTTATGTTTGAAACCTTTGCCACAAACATTGCAACTGAATATCTTCTCTCCTGCATGGAGTCCAATCTGAGCCGTAAGTTTGGAGCAGTTAGATCTTTTACCTCTACTGTGAACAGTCATCTTTCTTTCTTGAGAAGAGCATTCTGGATCTGGATTCCTGTCTGGTTCTGGTCCTCCACAGTCCTCTCCATCAGGTTCTGTTTTCATCTGTTCAACTAAACAAGTGTTTGCATTTTCTGTTACTCTGTTGTCTTCAGTTTTGATGTGATGAAGCTCTGATAAATTACATTTCTCTTCATCTTCAATCTTCACAGTACACTGCTCTTCCTCCTGATTGATCCACAGTTCCTCCTCTTCCTCCTTTATATGGGGGGGTTCAGGGTGGTGCTGGTCCAAACTAGAGCTCCAGTCACGAGGAGCCTCTTCTTTAATCTGATGGACTGGGGACAGTGAACACAAACGGACATTAAACAAAAAGGTTTATACACAACAGCATGTTTTACATTGATATACAAGAAATAGCCAAAAGGTTCATTTTCATTGGAGGCACCTGGTGCCAGATGTAAATAGGCATCAATTACATCATGTTTATAATTGTGCTTTTATGTGTCTCTTACTGAGATATTTGCCGTCTTGTTTTTGCTCCAGTTCTGATGTTGATGCTGCAGGTATGGGGGGCATCAAACTGAGCCCTCCAAGGTCTTCTGCTTCAACCTTCATGTCAGACATCCTGGCTCCACTTGTGCTTCTCCTTGTCACAGTCGTTGTTTGCAACCTTCACATGTTGTAATACTTTAAGGTTTCCGCCATATAACCTGTATCTTCTGTTTATCTGTTGCCTGAAACTGGTATCAGACACAAATCAGCATCTGATCAGATAAAGTATATTAACAGAAAATGTCAGCCGTAGCAGAGCTGAAGCGATGCTGCAGAGCAGAGACTCTGATACCTTGGTCAGAAGTTCTGGTTCCACTCTGCAACTGTCCCCAGTTTCTCGGTCCTCAGCTGAACAACAGGGCTTAGAGAAGGTGTCCAGACAATATTTAAGTCTCTGTTGTTAGCTGCTTTAGCTCCACGGTGCTAATGAAGGCTAATGGCATTCTGTGCTGCAAAAGTCGGCTATAAATAATAACAGAGATTCAAAACAAACATGTAGAGGGGAAAACCTAACGAAGACTGACGAGTTCAGAGTCTGATACATTATTCATACATTTTACCACACATATTTCGGACAAACAACCGCCTTCTGCCGGGATATAACCAGTTAAGCTAACATTGTCAACGGCTATCCTCTCTTACCGACAAACATACGTAATGTCCTGATGTGCGGTGACGACGACGTCGCCGCCATATTCTGAGTGGCATTATTGAGTCCTTATAGGGTCACCGCCCTGGTCCAGTTCTGTTCCGAAGAGTGTTGAGACTGTGCGGTCTGCTGGGGTAATGTGAGCCATCAGATTTAAATGAGTGGTAGGCCGCGATTCAAAAATAACCTCATGAATTACAGCCTTTACACAGTTTCTAGCACATTTCTAAATATCAAGTATTTGGATGTGTGTACATTACTTATTGTATCAGGTAACAATAATAAAAACATTTTTCAAAAGAGTTGACTGGAAAATCCAGTAGAAGTGTAAAACTGATGTCAGGAATTGGTCAGATTTTATTTTTGTGAAAAATAAAATAAAACACCAAACTCATTTGATAATTACTTTCCCTAAACTGGTTTGATTCTAGAGTCTTGATTTTAAATTGCTCTGATATTTTAAAATATAAAGTTAGAACTTGCCACAAAGATTGGGTTAGTAATGACTAATTCCCATTTAAGGCCAATCAATTTGAAATGGTCCATAGTGGGATAGAGCGTCCACCAATGTACAGGTACATCTAAACAAATTAGAATACCGTGTAATAGTTCAATATTTTTTTCATTTATTCCAGAAAGTGAAACTCATATTATATAGTATCATTACATATCAAATATTTCAAGCCTTTATTTTAATTTGTAATTTTGATAATTTTGGATTACAGGTAACGAAAACCTAAAATTCAGTGTCTTAGAGAAATAGAATATTGTGAAAATTTAAAAATGGAAACTCAGGGTATTATGGTATTTTACCTCAAGAATTTAAGAAAGCTTCACAATGAGAGAACTGTGGCTGGAGTCAGCGCATTAAGAATCACTACGCACAGACGGATCCTAAATATGGGCTACAAGCATCTCACCTGGGCTAAGGAGAAAAAGAACTGTTCTGTTGCTCAGAGGTCCAAAGTCCTCTTTTCAGATGAAAGTAAAGTTTTCATTTAATTTAAAAATCAGGGTCGCAGAGTCTGGAGGAGGAGTGGAGAGGCACAGAATCCGATGTTGAAGTCCAGTGTGAAGTTTCCACAGTCAGTTATGATTTTGGGGTACCATGTCATCTGCTGGTTCTGGTCCACTGGGTTTTCTTTAGTCCACAGTCAACACAGCCATCTACCAGGTAGAGCACTTCTGTTTCCATTCTGCTGACAAGCTTCATGGAGATGCTGATTTCATTTCACAGGCTGATGTCCTCCATGCCACGCCACATTGATGCAATAATTCCTGCAAAATAGCCTCAACCAAGTATTGAGAGCATAGAAATTATTTTCTTTTCAGAAGCCTGATATTTCTGTTTAAAATATCCCTTTTCATGGATCTTATGTAATATTTCTATAAGGGGGAATTTTATATTTATTATCTGTAAGCAATAATTATCAAAATAATAAATATTTCACAATGTTTAATAAATCTATATAATATACAAGTTTCACTTTCTGAAATGAGAGATAAAAAACAATGAACTTTTTCATGACATACAAACTTTTTGAGATGTGCACGGCTCTAAATGTTTAAGATCTGTTCCTGGTCCATCACACCTGACTTAAAGGAACTGTTTTCCTTTGAATATCTCAAGACGAGGGTCTTTTCAGAATTTCTAAGCAGCTATGCTGGGTAGGGGGAGAAGTGAAGGGTCACCTGTAGAAAGTTTTCAGGGTTTATATTTCTTGTTATTCTGATCAAGTTGATGCATTATCGACATCCTGAGGTAGTGTTGTTCAGGGAATGTAGATAACAGGTGCAGGTGAAAATGGCAGACGCCTCTAAAAACAATAATCGCGTACACATGTTGAATTTCTAAAAAAATCATGCCTATTTTATCTTAGTACCCATGTGCTACATACCATAATGCTCAGTAAACATCCAGAGGTTAATTTTAAGGCTAGATCAAAGAGATCAAACAGAAGTTGGATCATGCTCTCCTATTTTACAACTATACATTCTACATTTGCATATTTCATACTATAAAAACCACACACAGTAAACACTTTATTGAACTGTAAACTATATCTATCAAAAATAAAATTGTGGCTACGGCAGATATATGTATCACTTTTATGCATATTTATAATGTTTACACATGACAACCATACTAATAGAGAGTTCATTGACAACTTATTCTTAAATCTGTAGGTCCTCTACAAAAGCAACACACAGTCCATCTGCAAGCAGCAGGCGTCTCCACAACATAGCATTTTAACACCACAAACTTTTTAATGTTAAATACAGGATATCCGTTTATCACCTTTATAAATAAACCTATTACACATCATCTAATATCCGTGCTCACCTCTTAGAAATGAGCATCAAAGTTTACTCCTCTATCCTTAAATAACAGAGGAATCTAAGGCTACCTATTGAGTCATTTCTGTAGGTATCTTTGTTACTCACCTCTGGCTTTGTGAGTTCAGCGAGCCCTTCTGGTCCACGACAGAATTACCTGGTGTATTTACTACATCTTAGTATCAGCTGATTCGACATAGGAAAATATTAAAACAAATGCAATACCTATTTTTTACCATCACAGTAAAAGTATCACATCTCTAGTTTTACATGGTTTACTAACATAAAATGTGAGAGTATAAAATATGTACACTATTGAGTGAAATTAACAGTAGAGCTCCAAATGTGTTTTATTTTTTTATCACCGAGCATTAAAAACATAACATGGTCTGATCATAGATTTCTAATCTGATCAGGTCAGGTTGGGTCAGTTTAACACGGTTTGATTCATTTTTCATTACAACTGAGTAAAACAAACGAAAAACAACACCAGCCTAGACTGCTGCTCTGTTCATGGCTACTGTCAGAATCAGAGTGAAAGAAGAATGCCAGAGAAGGTCCAGGCAGCGAGACCCGAAACACTGTGGATAAGTACAGGAGAGAGGGAAGCCAGGCAGTATCTAATGGAAAGATACGAACTAGAGGATGTGTGGGGGCAAGCTAATGCTCCCTAATGCTAGCTTACTATAATAGTGCTCATATAAGCAATAAGCCCACAATTTAACAGTAAAAAATGTGCTGTGACTACTGACACTGCCCCCTACCCAATCAATGACCGACAGTCTTCTGACGTCACGTTTTCAGTGAGACTCGCAATGGTTGGAACCACAAGCAAGCAGGTACTAAAAATAGTAAAGTTTCCATGTAACCGTTACTAATGGAAAAGCCGACAGCGAGTCGACCCGTAGCGAACTGCTCTAAGTAGGAACTGGTGGAAAAGGACAATAAGTGTTCCAGAGAATTCCCAAAAAGGGGGTCTCTAGAATGCCTAAGTGGGAGGTTCTTAGTTGTGGTGGGAGTTTGTGAAAGCCGTGATTGGTCAGATGGACTATTGTGGGAGGAGTTTGAGAAGGACGCAAGTCGTCGGGTTGGCTATTTTGGGTAGGGGTTAAAGAAGCCATGACGTTTGGATTTATTTACTCTCCTCCGTGCTCCCAGCGAACTGCAGCACACCCAATGCCTTAACTGTTAGCTACCAGGCTAATTAAAGCTCCACACTTCGACTACACTGCCGTCATACAGCAAGGTGATAAGCCTCTAGACTGTCAACAAACAGTAGTCACAGTCACAGTCTACTCACTAGCCTAGAAATTGGCCATCACGAGAAATCAGGGTACCCCAAAACCTACAGATGGTAGCTAAGCTTTATGAACACAAAGCTCATTCACCACGCCACCTGCTAACCAGTCAGTAAGATTTTAGTTGGTCAGTCTGTCAATGTTTCGGGGCCGCCGCAGTTGTACACCTATGGTGAAAGTGTAAGCCCAGTGTTCCTACTACTACCTGGAGCATGCCCAGGCAGCACTTACTTCACTGGGTTACTGTAAGGACTAAACTTTAAAGAGCCTCCGCCGCAGACTAGCGAAAATAGGTAGCTTCTCGCTGCTGACCTAATGCTTTCAGCAGCTACGCCCGCCCGTAGCAATGCTGTGGATTCTCGAACTGATTATTGAGAAATCTTTGCCACTAAATTTGCTTTAACTTGATTTTCAAGCTGATGCTTTATACAATATCTGCTTTAACAAACGTCTTAACCAAACAGCTTCTCCTGTGCAAGGCTCACACGTCAGTTTAACGGCCTTCCTCCAGCTATTTCTTTCACCACAAAACAAATATAAATGAATCGAAACAAATGAAATGAACGCATATCTAACATTTTGATGATGTTGGACGAAGATAAGGAAGGTGGGAAATATCGCATTTCTGAATCGCCTTTTTAGCCAGATGGTGAAAAAGCTCCTCCATATGAAAAACAACGTCAAGAGATTACAAAACATATGTTGCTAGCACAGTGAGATGTATGGAGTGGTTGTGATTGTTTCTCATTATCATCTTTAAAAAAAACTAAATTTTTTGTGTTTGCTTGCCTGTTTCCTTTTGTTGGTTATATGCCAAAACATCATGTTGCTGAGTTTGCGTCGCCAATAAAGATTATTGTGGATATGAACAAACTGATCAGTATTCATCACGTCTTCTAAGACTAAAACACCACATTTTTCACTCAGAGATGCCCCACAAATCTATGTTAAGCACACAAACATGCTACAACTCCTCCAACAGACGTAAATAATCCTTCAAGTTACCCTCGAGACGGAAATTAAGTCAGAAGGGACAGAGCAGCGGGCGAGACGTTGCCGCACTAGCAGGAAAAAACAGCAGTGCTGTGTTCTTAACTAGTTATCAAGTAAGTTTGTTCACAGTCGCTTCATTAAGTTCTATTATAACAAAGGACAGCAATTACTCTCTGTGGCGGCTTATGGCTTATACACTCCTTCACGCGTCCAGACAGCAGCATTAAAAGCGACCCGTGTATCTCTGTAAATGAACCTTCTGGTATCCTGAAGGTAGTACGTCACAATGCTTAGTTTTTGGCAGAAGGCCATTAAACTGTTCATCCAGCTATGCTGCCCCCTCCTGGTGCAAACCTTAGGTGAGATTTCAGCTACCTCCATTTTCCTGTCATAGATTGGTTCATTTTTCTTCAAAACCAGTGCACTGTTTAACTTCTGTCAAAATCTTATTCTTAGGTCAAAAAAACACAACAATTGAAAAGGTGCATAGTGGTGAGATAAGGTCTTTAACTGTATTTCCTTTGAAATATGTTAACTAACACCAAATTGTGGAGTGTGCACATCCATGTGGTTTTTCAGATAAGCTTGTCGCGAAAATCCTTGACTGCAAACACCACAAATAAACGGTTTATCCCCCGTGTGAACACGCATGTGGCTCTCTAAATGATTTTGTTGTGAAAAGCCTTTGCTGCAAAAACTACAAATGAATGGCTTCTCTCCAGTGTGAACGCGCATGTGTCTCTTCAGATTCTCTTGTAGTGAAAAGCCTTTACTGCAAACACTACAAATAAACGGTTTCTCTCCTGTGTGAACACGCATGTGACTTTTTAGATGACTTTGAAGTGAAAATCCTTTGCTACAAAAACTGCAAATAAACGGTTTCTCTCCAGTGTGAACAAGCATGTGAGTCTTTAGGCTCTGCTGTAATGCAAATCCTGTACTACAAACACTACAAATAAACGGTTTCTCTCCTGTGTGAACACACATGTGACTTCTGAGATGATTTTGTCGTGAAAATCCTTTACTGCAAACACTACAAATAAACGGTTTCTTTGCAGAGTGGATCCACATGTGCTTTTTAAGCGTTTCTTTTCTTTTAAATCCTGAACCACAAACATCACAGGAAAAAGACTTTTCCCCTGAATGAACCTCCAAGTGACTTTTAAGAATCGCCTTTCTATGAAACCTTCTACCACAATCATCACAGGCAAACGGTCTCTCTCCAGTGTGGACTCTCATGTGTGTCTGAAGAGAACTCTTTTTTTTAAATACTTTACCACAAAGATCACAGCTATGTTCCCTCTTTCCATTATGTGTCAACATGTGTATTTCAACAGAAGTCTCACGTTTGAACCTTTTTCCACATATGTTGCACCCAAATAGCTTCCCTCCAGCAGGGTCTCCTATCTGAGATGAGAGTTTGGGACGCAGTTTAGATGTTTTACCTATGTTGTAAACTATTATGTCACCTTCTTGAGAAGAACAAGAAGGGTCTGAGTTATTGTCTGCTTCTGGTCCTCCACAGTTCTCTCCATCAGGTTCGGTTTTCATCTGTCCAGCTGATCTGCTGAATGGAGCTTCAGTGTTTCTGTCGTGTTCAGTTTTAATCCTTTCAAATTCTGATTTATGAGGTTTTTCTTCTTCAGTTTTCACAGTAGGCTGCCCTTCCTCCTGACTGATCCACAGTTCCTCCTCCTCCTCCTTTACGCGGTGGGGTTCTGGGCCCTCCTGGTCCAAACTGGAGCTCCAATCATGGGGAACCTCTTCTTTAATCACCAAGATCTTATGGACTGGGAACAGTGAAAGACACAAGGGCATTAATGACTGCTTGCAAACAAACGTAATGATTGAAGACAAAAATTAAAACTTAAACCATCCTTTATTGAAATCTAAGCAATCGTTTCAATACTGATAATAGTCTGTTTATTTTCATTTGATTTATTAATTTAAATAAAAGACAGCTTGGACTTTCAATTGGTGACCACGTATAATGGCTAAGTTGCAGAGGCTGTGTAAATTGGGGGTAACTTCTGTGTAGACAACACTGTGCCCCTCATGAAGGTGAGGTGTTTCTCCAGTAACAAGTCCTGAAATAAAGGCTCTCTTCAAGCAGAAGAAGAGAGCATTTAGAACAAGGAGGAGCTGATAGCTGTGCAGAAGGAACTGAGAAAATCAGGGATGGAAAAACATCTACAGAAAGACAATGGAGGACCAGCTGCAGCAGAACATCAGTGGGGTTAGGAATAGCCTGAAGAAAATTTCAGGTCACAAACCAAAACTCCAATGCTGTGGCAGAATTAGAAACCGAACCAGTTTCTCAATGGGTTTGATCAGACCCTCAAACCTTCCCCAGCACAGTCACCCCTGCTGGAACCGACCTTATTTGCGAAACCTGCCTGCTTTTTTCCCCAGAAAAGTTTAGTCCATTTCTTATAGTCTGTTGTTTTTTTTTATGTGCAAATATACATGTGCATTATGTACCTTTCCACTGTCGCCACATGCATGCTCAGTATAAAGAATGGCTGCAAAGTCAATGCAAGCGCCTGTCCACTGGCTCTACATGCTCATCCAGGAGTGAATGCTGCAAGTCAATGACTCGATGCAATCTGCTGGGTTTCCTTATACAGAAAAACTTTTAACCAAATTGATTAAATAACTGAATCTGATTGCACTGTTTGATAGTTAGGATTATTGGAATGTATGTACCTGACTTGAAATTTGTATGATTCGACTGAATTTACTTTGTGAAGTGCCTTGAGAGGACCTACAGGGGTTAGACAATGAAACTGAAACACCTGTCATTTTAGTGTGGGAGGTTTCATGGCTAAATTGGACCAGCCTGGTAGCCAGTCTTCATTGATTGCACATTGCACTAGTAAGAGCAGAGTGTGAAGGTTCAATTAGCAGGGTAAGAGCACAGTTTTGCTCAAAATACTGAAATGCACACAACATTATGGGTGACATACCATAGTTCAAAAGAGGACAAATTGTTGGTGCACGTCTTGCTGGCGCATCTGTGACCAAGACAGCAAGTCTTTGTGATGTATCAAGAGCCACGGTATCCAGGGTAATATCGGCATACCACCAAGAAGGACGAACCACATCCAACAGGATTAACTGTGGACGCAAGAGGAAGCTGTCTGAAAGGGATGTTCGGGTGCTAACCCGGATTGTATCCAAAAAACATAAAACCACAGCTGCCCAAATCACGGCAGAATTAAATGTGCACCTCAACTCTCCTGTTTCCACCAGAACTGTCCGTCGGGAGCTCCACAGGGTCAATATACACGGCCGGGCTGCTATAGCCAAACCTTTGGTCACTCATGCCAATGCCAAACGTCGGTTTTCAATGGTGCAAGGAGCGCAAATCTTGGGCTGTGGACAATGTGAAACATGTATTGTTTCTGATGAGTCCACCTTTACTGTTTTCCCCACATCCAGGAGAGTTACAGTGTGGAGAAGCCCCAAAAGAAGCGTACCACCCAGACTGTTGCATGCCCAGAGTGAAGCATGGGGGTGGATCAGTGATGGTTTGGGCTGCCATATCATGGCATTCCCTTGGCCCAATACTTGTGCTAGATGGGCCCGTCACTGCCAAGGACTACCGAACCATTCTTGAGGACCATGTGCATCCAATGGTTCAAACATTGTATCCTGAAGGCAGTGCCGTGTATCAGGATGACAATGCACCAATACACACAGCAAGACTGGTGAAAGATTGGTTTGATGAACATGAAAGTGAAGTTGAACATCTCCCATGGCTGCACAGTCACCAGATCTAAATATTATTGAGCCACTTTGGGGTGTTTTGGAGGAGCGAGTCAGGAAACGTTTTCCTCCACCAGTATCACGTAGTGACCTGGCCACTATCCTGCAAGAAGAATGGCTTAAAATCCCTCTGACCACTGTGCAGGACTTGTATATGTCATTCCCAAGATGAACTGACGCTGTATTGGCCGCAAAAGGAGGCCCTACACCATACTAATAAATTACTGTGGTCTAAAACCAGGTGTTTCAGTTTCATTGTCCAACCCCTGTATATTGTGAATTGGCCCTATATAAATACAACTAAATTGAATTACGTACATTTTTTATTACCTTACTGAGTGACCATAAAATGATATTTCTACTCTATCAGGTTTTCTGAGACCTATTGTTTGGCTGGTAATGTTCTAACAGGAGAGGTCTGACATGGTCTGGAAAGAAAATGCAGGCGCTTTCAGGTTGCTGAGGTTCAGAGATTCATGGAGATCTTAAGGCACAATACAGAGCATGCTATCATTTTGTAACTGAGAAACAGAGTCATGCTTTATGACTTTTAAGAACAAATTATTAGGGGGCAAATGGTTGAATGATGGACTCTGTAATTGGTTAAAGCCATCGAGTAATTTTATTCTGGTTTATGCAGCTCGTTCTTGTAGCCTCGGTCATGATTCGTTTATTTTATCTACAGTGGATCTCAAAAGTGTACATGTTCCTAATAAAATGATCCCAGGTCATTAAGGAGAACACATACTGCCAGTGGATAAAATTACCAACATTTCCAAATACCGAGTAGTTCTGACCCAAATCCTTCAAGCATCTGATAGAAAGCTGAAGAGGTTGTCGTTCACATTGAAATCTATCAACCACTGACATTTGACGAATGGCGTTTTGGAATGGCATAGCTAGAGTCAATAATTAAATCTGACAGAAAATCTGTGGGGTCACCTTAAGAGGGCTGTGGACAAGAGATGTCCTCAGAGTCTGAAAGATTTGGAGTACTTCTGCAAAACAGTGTAGGCAATTATTGTCAAGTCAAGATGTGGGATTGCTGTGCAATTAGGATGCTTAAATTATTTAATATGTAATCAAATAACCATTCAGTTTGTGAAGTATTGTCCTGGGAATACCAGCCCCATATGGCGGTTGTATTAGAACAATAGATGAAAGAGTGATTCGAGCACTGGCATTATTGAACAACAAACTCAGCACACATATGGAATAAATTCACAGCTTCTATCTAGAATATAAGAACTTATTAACAGAAACCATTCAACTTTAAGTAAAAAGCTTATGCTAGATTGGCACACATCAGGCGTGCAGAGCTGAGCTCCGATGGTTTCTTCTTCAGGTTGTGGGGAAAACCGCTTGAATTAGAGACGACGTCTCTTCTGGTAAATCTCTGGCTCAGAATCCTTTTCTGTTTGAGCTTAGAAAGAAAGGTTGAAGACAGATAGTCTTAATTACCCCTTTTTAGCAGGAATGCTGGGTACTCAAACAGCAGCTAATTAATTAGCTTTTTTCATCCATTGACGGATATGCTAACATCAGAACGTAGGCAAATGGATCCCTAGAATTCTTCAAAGTTATTCTTTCTCGCCAGCAAGTTTCAGACTCTCTTGTGCGCTTCCTCCCAATGCGACCAGCTTCTGTTAGCACGGGAATGAAGACGAGGTGTGCTGGGAAAATGGTTTGGTGGCTGCATGACATCTCGGGGATTCCAGCCGTGACTTCTCCTTCCTGGGCTGGGCTATAGGTAGGTTAACACTGTATTTAAAGATGCAGAGTTTCCTACTAGCCTCTTCATTTCAGTACAGTTCAGGCCATGTTTAATCTCATGGCTGGGGCACATCAGGATGCTAAAATTGAATTATTTCATTTTTTGTGATTGCTGTTCGTTTTTTTACTTTCTAACCTGCCGTTGATAAACTCAACAGAAAGAATAATGCTTTGTTTTTGCTTTGGAACTGGACTGGTTAGGAGTAATTTCTGGTGTTGGATTATATGAGAGGCCCTGTGTTGGGACATCCAACCTGCCCAGGTTGAGCTGTGCCCCTGCTGGGGTATTTACGCATATATTTATCACATTGATTTGTTCCACAGTCCAGCAGCCCTTTTATAACTTCCAGCCAGGGTTAATTTATTCCAATGCATACAAACAAATGTGTCACTTACTGAGATCTTTGCTGTCTTGTTTCTCCTCCAGTTCTGATGTTGGTGCTGCAGGTATGGGGGCCACCAAAACCCCCGGGTTTTTTTTA
>JAHHUM010000212.1:0-70344 GCA_036173005.1 Crenichthys baileyi
GAAAGTTTTTTATTCAGAGTTTGTTAAATGCATATTGAAAAGAGATGTTTTTTTTTGTTGAAAGTGCAGCATAACCCTAACCCTTAGAAAAGTTAGTAACCATCCATCTGCTGTCTAGCCTATCTCCAGCGATCATTGACCGAAAGGTGGGGAACACCATGGACAGGTCGCTAGTCCATCAGAAGATTTTGTAATAAAAAATGTTTCAAAGATGGAATTACTTGGATTGTATTCACTTGACTTGGCATCTGTCTATACAATTTAAGTTAACTTTGTAAAGTGCCTTGGAAGGACATGTGCTGTGAATTGGCGCGATATAACTAAACTGAAATGAATTGAATGATCTATTATCTCCCGACCAAGGGTGAGAGTTTTGAATGTAGGTGAACAAGGGAATCAAGGCATTTGCTGCAGCAGATCAGTTCCTTCTTTACCCCCACATAGTAGACCAACACCCTCATTATTGTAGCTAAAGCTCTGATAGGTCTGCTAGTCTCTTGTAATTTAAAATCCCCTAAGAAAGGAAGACAACATCAAATGGGGCACCTTGCCTGGAAATGGGAAACTTTGGCACCTTCGTGGAGCCAGGCCCTGTGGCCCTGTGGTTCAGCCTGGGCTGCTAAAGCTCAGTAAGGCCCAGCCTGAAAGAAAAATCTCTTGGGAGAGACGTCCAGGCCGATTCCAACATGTTTTCCTGTATATTTCCTCCTGCAGTCTAAAAAGTCAAGGTTAGCTGGTGCATCAGATTGCCCCGAGGAATCACTGTTCTTTGTTGGCCATTGTGATGAACAGGTGACCTTTCCATTCAACTCCCCTCTCTCAAATATTGACTTTAGGATTAAGCAGGTACAAGAGTGAGTGAGTGAGTGAGTAGAAGAATCAAAGATCTCTGAGTGGAGAACAACTTGCTTCTCCTGTAGTTGAAGACCTTGGAGCCGCTGTAAAAGCTCCCACCTGTTACAACCCCACTCAGCAGCCAAATGAAAGCCTTGGTAGAAGGCCTGTTGATCAAAGCTTGTCGAGCAGCCCTTAAATGTGATTTGTAGACATCAGAGATGACTGATGTGTGTGTAACAGAGCAGAGCACTGAGACTGGTTGCACAGACACTGGTAAAGAAAATGTGCCATCTGCCTGGTATTTGGGAGAATTTCCTGCATTAAAAATTACGGCTGACCTACCTGTTTGTGCCTTTAAACAAGAAAAACTTTTAAAGGGTGCTCATGAGGCTTATGCCCGAAAACTCATCAAGTCAAGTCAGTTATGAGTTTGGATCCAACCTTTGTAATGTTCAGAGCTACAACATACATTCATGTGAAAATATCAGAACACCCTACTTCAGCCTGTGTGTTTTATTTCATTTTTGGACATATGGATAACTGATGTCAATTTTAATAAAGTAATATAAATAAATAATAAAAAGTCAAGAAAAGACCCTAAAAACGTTCTGGAAAAATTTTATAAAAACAAAGCAAGTTTCTGGTGATGAATACACCTTGACATTTATTCCCATGTAAAACAGCTAAAAGCACAGACAGGTGTATCATATCAGGCAGATATCATTAATAAGCATTTAAAAGAAGGTTTGCCTTTTGCTCTGTTCAACTCTCGGACACTTAGTTTGGTTTGCTTCTGACTGTTGAAGTGAGCGTGAAATCTATAGTGAGATCCAGAAAGTTGTCTGGGGCCTTCAGGAAGGAAATTGCAGAAGTTTATTTGAAATCAGCCATTCCACTGTATGGTTGAGGACATTTGGAACTACTAACAACATGCCCAGCACTGGCCGTCCAAGCAAGTTCACCCTAAAAGCAAACCACAAGATGCTAAAAGTGACTTGAACTGGTAATGTCCAAATAGCCTTATTTCACCAAATAGGGCTTAGTTGAATGGCTTGAACTTTGAAACTCCATGTTCACACTGAACAAGCTGGAGCTCCATGGCCTGTATATTTCAGCCTGGCAGGACTTCAGTTAAATGTCCACTGGCTGTGAAACCACCAGGCCACAGCTCCATGCTTTATGCAGGCTTTGCACACCAAGCCTTAGTTGAATGAGGGAGTTCATCCTTTTCTGGTCAGCAGTCCAGGCTGGATGTCCATGCTTAAACCAGTTCCAAAGGATCAACTCTCTAATCCAAGTTTAAAAGAGGAGATTGGATAAAAATAAGGAAAATCCTAAAAATCTGCAGCAGATTCTTGCTACTGATGATATAAGAGTGCACAACTCTACAACCAAGAGGAGACTGCAAAGGTTTAACTTCAGTGGGAGCTGTGCAAGGAAGAAACTTATGGTCTCTAAGAAAAACATGAAGGTCAGACTAAAGTTTGACACCAAGAATGCAGACAATGACCAGGAGCTCTGTAGTATTGTTCTTAGGACAGATGAGTCTAAAACTGAATTTTTTGGACACCAGAACAGGAAATGTTTCCACAAATCAGGAAAACAATCTCATTTCAACTATGAAGCATGGAAGTGGAAGTATCATGGTTTGGCTCAACATCAAAGAAATCTGCCACGTAGCAAAGGTTGTTTGAGGAAAATGTGAGACAATCTGTATAAAAATCAAAGCTGAACCAGAGCAAGACCCTAAAACATACCAATGGCCCAAAAACATGCTAGTAAATCCACCAGAGACTGGCGGAGGATTAAGAAGTGGAATGTCCTGGGGTGAGTTAAAGTCCAGAGCTCGATCTCATTGGATTGTAACTGGCTATAGATGCCAGAAACTCCTCAAACATTTCACAGCTGATAAATACGGAATGGGGCAAACTTTCTTCAGACAGCTGAAAGAGGGTAAGACTAGCCATTAAGGGGTAGGATGTCCCAATTTTGTTAATACCTTTTATTTAATGAGTTAAATTTGTTGTCGATATCTTTTATTTAATGAGTAAAACCATTAAAATTGTTGTTGTTTACCTGTCCTATTTTGACAACAAGAAGTTGTCTACAACTGCAGGACATAAGAATCGACTCTAGCAGTGGCGGTGATGTTGTGTGTTCTTGGGGGCATGGTGGGGGCCATTGGCCCTGGGTGTGCCCCTCCAACCATTGACTGCCTGGCGGGTGAGTTGCTCCTGTCTTGTTGTGGGGTCAGGGTCTAGAGTGTGGGTACGGGGTATTATAGTGATAGCAGTAATACTTCACTTGTGAGAGCAAATCTGTCGGGCATCTTCTTGGCACTCCTTGGAATCCCTACCACCTGAGCCACTATACACCCTGCAGAATCAGAATATCAGATAAGAGCTCTGTTCAAAGGGTCTTATCAAGACAAGTACAGTAATTGTTTTTAAGGGTTTATTGATCCTGCTTAGACTCTCAAGGTCTTTACCAATTTAACATTAAAGGGACTTAACTGGAGTAAAAGATGCGTTTATTTAAATTGCATGGGCAGTCTTTGACTCTGCATCTCCTCAACAAGCTCTGTCTAGATAGAGTTGCCACTTCAGATCGATCGTGGCCATATACGTAAAGGCCAAAATGTCCAAGCGCTACCAGAGACAGTTGAATCTTAGGATCTGCATTAGCATGTTTCGTATCTGTCTAAACCAGATGACCCAGCTATAGATGGTGTTTTCATTTTCTCTTAAATCATTCTAGAAGTTTCTGCTCTTTTATAAAAGCATCTTCCAAAATAGGAGTTATGATGCAAATTTGTCTTTATCTTTTTAACTACTTGATGTTTTAGGATCATCATGTGCCTCGAAGGTAGAAATGTGGTGCTGAAATGACTGAGATCAATTATTTCATCATTTATCTTTTAAGCTTGGAGCAGGTTCATTAGTTTCTTTTTTATCGAGTCACAGGAACCCCCACCAGTTTCTATTTGTGCTCTTTTCACCTCTTTATTTTCAGCTTCATCCTGAGCAATTGCTTTCCGATGAAGCTCTGTATCTTCTCATTACTCCCGTTGTTCATCTGAAAATGACTGCCTCTCGTTCAGCATCCTTCCTGAGGTACTCCTGCTTTCTTCTCCTCATCTATTCCTGCTGATTTGCTTCACATCTCTATGAATCTTCATAGATTCACTATCATTTTTGCACATCCTCTGCACATCCTCTGCATATCACAGACACAATGAAACGACCTCAGAGGGGGTGGGGGCCCTTGTCGACAGCAGTGTGCATTAAATCCCCAGCTGACCTCCCTCACCATTTCACTTCTCTAATCCCAAGCCAACGCGATTGGGCGACAAGTTGCCACCGCCACCTTATGTGGGGAGGTCGGATCGCTAACTAATTTACCCCCCATCAAACCCCCTCCCAGTCTTTTCCCCAACACTGCTGTAAAACCCCCCACTGTGTCATTGCACTCATGTATGGAGGTCACTGTTCTCTGCTGGGCGACCTCGTAAGTTTTGTGTAGCAATTAATTACTGTCACCGCGGCCAGCACATATGGGCCTATTATCATAGGGCCTCACAGGAGGAATTTCCTGCTGTGGGAAGTCATATGGAACGCTCTAAAATGCCAACAAACTTTACTTTCTCCCCTGCTGCTGCTGTAGTCTCCCAGGAGATTAGCTGATAGATTATTTTAATTATTTAACCACTTTAAAGAACGCAGATGATGATTTTGTAAGGAATTTCACTGATGCTTTGCATAACCAAAGTTAAAAGGAAAGTAAACCGTCCTTTAATTTAAGTGTCAGGATTTGATTGAAAAACGGAACAATATGGCTTGTTTAGAAGAGTGTTCTCTAAGAAGAATCCAGCAGCATGATTTGGGTTTGCAGGGTTGGACCTGAATGAACAAGAAACCATCTGGAACAATGTCCTTTAGACAAATATGACCAAAGTAGAGCTGTTTGACACATAGCCCTGTGTTTGGAGAAACCCTCAGCGTGTCAGCACAAACACCTCATACCAATCGCCAAGCACAATGATGTACCTTGCAGTCATAAATTTGACCATCAACTATTTTTACCAAAATTTTCTAGAGTCAAATGTGAGGCTATCTGACCAACAGCTGGCGACACACAACTTAACATCCCAATATGTCGGAAGTAGGCCTTTAAGCAAAAACTGGAAAGTTGTTTCCCCACATCGAGCTTGAAGTCTAAAACCAAAAGGTATGATCAGCCCATACCTTTTTAACAGATTCCCTCATGGGTTAAAATAATATCGGGCTTTAATCTAACAGCCTGATTAATACATGCTGCATTCAGATGGAGAGATTAGCTTCTTCCCGATATACTTTTAAGAAACCTTTTCAAGGCAGAGCACAAATTTTATGTAGGTTGACAACTTAGTTTTGGTCAGCCCACACCTCTTTGTATTTGAAGCATACATTAATAGTAGCTATTGAAGCAAAACTGTCAAAAGCCCAGTCGAGAACTTGTGCCACAAGGATAATTATTACCTGGGGGAAATAGTTGTTGATTTCACTCATCTGGGAAATCAGCTCGCCAGCTGTGATGTCAAACCTCCACAGATTACTTTTGTTCAAGATAAAAGTCTTCTAATACTGCCTGTTCAGTGGGAAAGCCGCCTTTTCTGGATATTTGATGTCATTTCTTTTGTTTTCAGCCGTCATTGATTTACCTAGGAAACTCTTCTTCGAGGCAGAACATAGAGTGCAGCCATGCAACATCCCTTCAGATGTCTCAGTACTCAACTTACGCCCCCCAATTTGCAAAAGCCCCCCTGACTCCTTGGTCCAAGATTCCAGCAAACTATTGTGAAAAGATTGAGGAACAATACCCAAAATGTTTGACCCAAGTCATAAAGTTGAAAAAGCAATTTTCACCAAATACTGGAATTGTTAAAAGATGTTGCGTACAATCATAGATGTGTATTTAGAAAATAGAAATAATTTTGGCAATCCAAACTAAGCTAACACAGGAAAGGTTTCATTTTATGTCAGACAGAGAGGAGAAAAAGGTTTTAAATCTGGATAAATATGTGATGTTAAATATAGAGGTGTACAGACATCACAGTGACTCCATGGTGGAAACAGTGGTGTCATCTGATGGTAAAAAGAAAATCCCACATGTTCTCTGGAATCGAACCACAGTTCATAGACTGTACATATCAGCAAGAAGACATATTTATTTTTGACTGGAATTGAGAGGGAATTTTTCTACGACTGGCAGTGGAGACCATGTTGAATGCTTTGTCTCTCACAGCAGGGATGTAGACTAATTCCTCAACTCAATCGAGACCCAGAGTGAGAATCATTCTTCTGTCTGACTTTCACACAAACAGCTCATTTCTCCTAGAAAGTCAGCTGCTCGGGTGTTTGTTTTTCGTTGTGTTGTATTTTCTGTGTTTATCATAGTCACAGCAGAATAGAGAGCTTGTGCTGCGTTGACTTCTTTTCCTCTCAGAGTCTACCTCCCTCCCGGAGTCCTGCTTGAGCCTTCGCTTTTTGCCTTCTTCATTTCTGACTCCCGTTCTCCTGCCGCTGCTCTCCTCCTGGTATTGCTGGTATTGCTAACGGGCCTCTTTGAGGTGGTTCCTTTAGAAGCAGCTGGATCGCCGCCGGGGGTCTTTGGAGACCTGTCAGGCTATCACATGGTCCTCTCCATTTTATCCTCTTCTGACTGCTTACCTTTGCTTGCACATGTCTACACATTTTTAGTCTCTTTCTCCTCTTCTCAGCCGACTACTCATCTATCAACCGCGTTCTTCTGCTTCCCTCTCTATCTCTCTTCTCTGACTCGTGTCTTTTCATCAGATTTTTTCACAATAATCAGCAGTAAAATCACCACCCAATCCTCCCTTAACGTTAATCTGCCAGAAAAACAAAATTAGGAAAACAAACGTTTTTTAGATATCGGAAAGCTGCTCTTAAAACTATTACTCTGAAAGTTTTTTTATTGATTTTTAATTGATTTTTCCCTCTTACAAAGAACCAGATATTGCAGATGTTGTGCTTTTTCTTACTTATAATGAGTTTATGATATTATATTGGCTTTTTCATGAAAGAAGCTTAGACAGTGTTGGTAATATTTGGTTTTTTGGGTAGTAAGGATGAGAGGTTTTCATCCACTCATCGTGTGCATGTCGATCATATTAATTTTCAGTCATTCTTTTTCCAGGACCAAATTGTTATACAAAATACAACTGTAATAACTTTTAAAAATAAGAACTCGGTCTACAACTTTGAAGTATTGTGGATTTTCTCTGATCTGCACTGGGTCAGAATTATAAACATAAGCTCAAATATTTACATTCATGTAAATCTAAATCTAATTTTCCAAAATGTCTCAACTTGACCAGGCTCATGAACGTCTGGGTACTTGTGCAACTGGCTGTCAGCACCAACTGGATCAGCCAATACTGTGAACACTGGGCAATTTTTAGGGTCTCAGTCAAGCCCTAAGAAGGGGGATTGTAGATTTATACAAGTTGGGGAAGTCATTTGGAATTTCTAAAAAATGTCTGAAAAACCGTAGATTTCAAGATCATCAGTTTAAACAACTGTACCCAAGTACACTTCAGTGGGATCATATTTGCACGCAAAAGGCTCAGTAACACCCGGGAGACACCAAGGCTTCAGTCTCCAATGAACTGGAAACTGCTGGAACACCAGTGTCACTGTGCAGAGTGAAGCCAGATTTACTTCATGGACTGAGAGGGTGTCAACCAAGAGAGAAATCCCTGGTCCAAAATTGAAACCTCTAAGCTCTACTGAAATAAGCAGGTGCCCACATGGACTAGCCAAATGCTATCTTTAGAAAACCTAGATGTTCAGATGAGACAAAGATTGAGGTTTTCAGGTGCAATGACAGAAAGGATATTTGAAGAAGTCAAGGTAAGGGTTTTTACCTTAAGAACATGGTGTTGGGCTGTTTGTGGTGTATTGCACAAAACAGATGGAATAATCAAGGAGCAAAACTTGGACACAACTAAGTGTCCCTATGGGACAAATGGCCTGAACACACGTCCAAACTGGTTTTGTGGTGGACACAGCAGGTTTCTGGCGTGGGATTTCAAAAGCTTCAATCTCGACCCTTTTGAAGGTTTAACAACAATGTTTGAAAGCAGAGTTTGTGCCAGAAAGCCAACTAATTTACATAAACTCTCATAGTTCTGCCAGAAGAAATTTAGATATCCTGGGAGAAATGCACTAGAAGCTTGTTAATGGCTATAGATAGTGAGCGGTTGATCTCCAACTGGGTAAGTAATGTTTAATCAAATATTGTTTTATTGCCGCACTCATTCATTCCCATCAATCATGTAAAACTGCGCAAAAATCAGTTTAGTGGAGGATCTTCCTATGAGGCCCTCAAATAGGTTTCACATTTTCCCTCCTAGACAGACAGTTTTTATTTCCTTTCTGGACTGAATTATTGCATTACTCTAATAAGCATGAATAAGCTTTAAATTTACCTTAACTTTGGAAATCAATGCCTTGTAGTGGATTATGATTAGCTTAAATATTATATATTTGAAAATATTTGGATCGAATCGGACAATGGATGTGTTGAACTGTACTGGTATTAGTCTGAGACTTATTTTATTTTTCTTCTTTATGAAGGACATTTTGTTTTGACCTAGTGCCATATACATAAAACTGAATTTATCATTTGCTAACAGTACAGTAGTGAATATGTAAGTCGCTTTAAATCATACACGGTCCGACTGTTTTTTAGTTTAGTTAAAGCCGAAAAGCCCATGTGCGTCTCCTGAATCCAGGCTCACGCAGCATATGCTTCGGAGTGAGCTGAGATCCAGGTGCCTGTTCCTGTACAGCACACAGGAACAGAGCAGTCAGCCTTATTGTGGCAAATATTGTCATGTTTCCAGAGCGGTTAGTCTGATTTCACAGTTGTTTCCTACAGCGAGAAAACAGAAGTGGCTTTATGAAATCAAACAGAACTGCAGAGAGAGGCGACGCTGGGAGCAAAGACAAATGCTGCTGTGTTACTAAATGTGTCACCTTGTAGAGCCGACTTACTTTACTGCCAGCAAACTCTCAAACAGAACCAACTGCTGCAGGAAAATAAGGGTAAACACAGAGCATTCTTGACTGCTGAGTGTTTGCGTACAGCTTTTGGTCTCATCATGGTCTGTTAAGGATGTCTGCTATGTAGATATAAAAACGTGGACAATTATCTTGTATGAGATTTAAATACTTTAGACAGTATTTTTGCAAAAAAAAATAATTGTGCTGTATATCAATTTTTCATCCACATGAAAACTGCACATTTACATGCAGATTTATATTTTATGCCATTATAATTTATATGTATTCATGTTTATTACTTCTTTATGTTGAGCATGTGTCAAAGACCCAAACAGCTGTGCTATCCAGGCATGGGATGATCATGTCCAATAAAAATACTGCACTTGCACACAAAAAATGTAGAAAAAAAAAGGTATAGCAGGATCTAATCAATAATTCACCCGTCACCGTCAACACTTTAACTACTGTGAATCACTTCCAATTCCTGGAAACCACCCTTTCTCGGGACCTGAAATGGTCCTTACGCATAGAAAAAGCATGGAAGAAGGCCCAGCAGAAACCGCACAACTCGGAAAGCACAATCTGCCACAGGAGCAGCTGGTCATCTTTTACACAGCCATAGTCAGTCTATCCTGTGCTCATCAATCTCAGTGTGGTTTGGTTCAGTCACAAAACATGATGGGGCCAGATTGCAACGAACAATCAGGTCTGCAGAGAGGATCATCAGGGTTGTCCTTTAATCCATCCAGGACTTATACAGGTCTAGGGTCAGGAAAAGGGCAGCTTACATCTTTGCAGACCCCATACATCCTGGATACAAACTGTTTAGACTTTTACATTTATGTCCGCGCAACAGAGTGCTGTTTGCAAAAATGGGTCACCACAGAGGCTTCTTCTGCTAGGCTGTCTCTGTAATGAAGACTTAACAGTCAAAGTGCCCAGGTACTCTGCTGGTATTTAACACTATGCACATTTGCAATAATTCAATCTTGACTTCTTCTTTTGAACACGGTTTATATAAATACTGAAGAAAAAAAAAGTAAAACTCCTTTTTTGTAACTGCCGGAAATGTTATCACGTTAATCAATAAAATAAAATATTTTTGTGGCAAGAGATAAGAGGTATGTACAGTACAGACCAAAAGTTTGGACATACCTCATTCACAGAGTTGTCCTTATTTTCATGACTATGAATATTGTAGCTTCACACTGAAGGCAGCAAAACTATGAATTAACACGTGGAATTATATACTGAACAAAAAAGTGTGAAACAACTGAAAATATGTCTTATATTCTAGGTTCTTCAAAGTAGCCACCTTTTGCTTTGATTACTGCTACGCACACTCTTGGCATTCTGTTGATGAGCTTCAAGAGGTAGTCACCTGAAATGGTTTTCACTTCACAGGTGTGCCCTGTCAGGTTTAATAAGTGGGATTTCAAGCCTTATAAATGGGGTTGGGACCATCAGTTGTGTTGTGCAGGAGGTAGATACAGTACACAGCTGATAGTCCTACTGAATAGACTGTTAGAATTTGTATTATGGCAAGAAAAAAGCAGCTAAGTAAAGAAAAACGAAGGCCATCATTACTTTAAGAAATGAAGGTCAGTCAGTCCGAACAATTGGGAAAACATTGAAAGTGTCCCCAAGTACAGTCGCAAAAACCATCAAGCGCTACAAAGAAACTGGCTCACATGAGGACCGTCCCAGGAAAGGAAGACCAAGAGTCACCTCTGCTGCGGACGATAAGTTCATCCGAGTCACCAGCCTCAGAAATCGCAGGTTAACAGCAGCTCAGATTAGAGAACAGGTCAATGCCACATAGAGTTCTAGCAGCAGACACATCTCTAGAACAACTGTTAAGAGAAGACTGTGTGAATCAGGCCTTCATGGTAAAATAGCTGCTAGGAAACCACTGCTGAGGACAGGCAACAAGCAGAAGAGACTTGTTTGGGCTAAAGAACACAAGGAATTGACATTAGACCAGTAGAAATCTGTTCTTTGGTCTGATGAGTCCAAGTTTGAGATCTTTGGCTCCAACCACCGAGTCTTTGTGCGGCGCAGAAGAGGTGAACGGATGGACTCTACATGCCTGGTTCCCAATGTGAAGCATGGAGGAGGAGGTGTGATGGTGTTGGGGTGCTTTGCTGGTGACACTGTTGGGGATTTATTCAAAATTGAAGGCATAATGAACCAGCATGGCTACCACAGCATCTTGCAGCGGCATGCTATTCCATCCGGTTTGCGTTTAGTTGGGCCATCGTTTATTTTTCAACAGGACAATGACCCCAAACACACCTCCAGGCTGTGTAAGGGCTATTTGACCAAGAAGGAGAGTGATGGGGTGCTGCACCAGATGACCTGGCCTCCACAGTCACCGGACCTGAACCCAATTGAGATGGTTTGGGGTGAGGTGGACCGCAGAGTGAAGGCAAAAGGGCCAACAAGTGCTAAGCATCTCTGGGAACTCGTTCAAGACTGTTGGAAAACCATTTCATGTGACTACCTCTTGAAGCTCATCAACAGAATGCCAAGAGTGTGCAGAGCAGTAATCAAAGCAAAAGGTGGCTACTTTGAAGAACCTAGAATATAAGACATATTTTCAGTTGTTTCACACTATTTTGTTCAGTATATAATTCCACATGTGTTAATTCATTGTTTTGATGCCTTCAGTGTGAAGCTACAATATTCATAGTCATGAAAATAAGGACAACTCTTTGAATGAGAAGGTGTGTCCAAACTTTTGGTCTGTACTGTATATCATCTGTGCAGAAACTATAGGTAAAGGATGCAGATTTTCCCTCAACTACCCCAAAATGATGAAGTAAATGTAATTTTAGATTTAAGGAAAAAAAACAACAACCCAAAAGCTAAGGACAGAGGGTAACACCATTAATGCCATAGCTAGGACAGATTGCTCAAGCAGGAAGTCAAGAGCCAAACAACTGAGATAACTGCCACTGTTTGTGAGCAAAAAGTTTACCAGGTAAGGAAATGTTTTCTTACAGAGAAGATTTTATTTTTTATGTATTCTCAGACAGTACAAAACCTCTGCTGATGTCTTCATTAAATAACTTAACAGCTGTCAGCAAACGTCCCTTGTTTAGTTTAGCCATAGAAATTAGCTTTAGAGGTATATGTTTTTTTTCTATGTCTGAGCCAAATGACTGCAGATGCTGTCTGAGTTAGTTGTCAGTTTCCCTACCACCACATGCTTGGCATTAGCTTGAGGTGCCCATTTAGGGCTATTGTTTTAGTGCTAAATAGCATGTTGTAGAAAGACTAACTCAACAGATAGACAGAATAATAGAGTTAATGTGAAGTCACACAAGAATATCTTTTTTGGCAGTTACATTATGGACATGCAGTTGAACGATCATCAGTGAAACACAGACTAATTGTGTGGAAAAAACAGATTTCAATCATTCATGAATGGCTGACAGATATGAAGCTATCCTGGTGGCAAAGCGCACACACATTTTAAACTGTATTTGCATTGCTCTGCAAGAGACCGGGTGTTTAAAAGGCTGGTCCTGCAGTCGCATGAATGATTTAGGCAAAGTGTTATTGGTTACAGGAATAAGGTGGACAGTTTCTTCAGCCAGTTCTGGGTCTGCACACTGGTTTCCTCTTTGTTGGCATCCAGGAGCCCTTCCAATTAGAGGCCTAAACCACTTCAACAGACTCCTTTTGATGCTGAAAGCAGCAGCTCTACTCAGAGACCTATAGCCCCCACTCCCCTAATCTGTAACGGAGAACTTGACCACCTTATGGAGGTATCTCATTTCAGCCAGCAGTATTCAGGATTCTTTCAGTCATGATCCGTGTCTCATAACCTTAGGTTATGGGACATGAAGGTTGGAATGTGGATGGACCATTAAAAAAGGACCTTCACCTTTTAGCTCAGCTCCTTCACTACTGCAGGCCAGAGCAATGCCCTTTTGCTGCAAGTGAAGCTGTCAATCAAACCCCAGCTCCCATTGCCTCATCACAGGCCTAAAACATGAAGAACATGAAGAAAAAAGCAGGAAGAAAAACTAGGCTCATTACGAAAATGTTTTGATGATGGATAAAAACCTGTTGCTTTCTCAACATTTATTTGCCCCTATTTTAGGACAAATACTTGAATTACAAAACTAAACATCAAACAAGAAAATGCTTTATTTGTTTACTCCTCAGGTCATTTTTACAGTGATTAACATATTCACTTTTAAGCTGAACTGCAAACGTTCAGGTATCGTAGATTTAAAATCCACTCACAATTCATCTGAAGTTTATTTTTTCCAAAAGTCTGGAGACGTTTTCACCTTCAGGAGGTAAGTACTGACAAGCCTCTCTTGGATTTAATATTCACTTACATGTTTGTTGTGCCTTTATGTTTGTTGGCTTGCCCTGAAGCATTGGTGCTTCTGTCTTTGGTTTTGTTTTGCTGGTTTTTGTGTAACTGAGTAAACCAAATATTTTCCAGCAAAAATCCTGCTTCATGTTTTATCAGATTCCACACCGTAAAAAACATCCAAACAACAGGTCTAGCTTAATAGTTTTTTTTTTGTGTTTGTTTTATATACAGAGATTTCAAAAAAATACTTGTATTTTATCCAAAGAGCATTAATTTTGTTGTACTCTTTGAAGGTTTCCTCAAAGAGCTGGTTGTAGATGCTAATGGCTGTGGGCATGAAGGATCTCCTGTAGCGGTCTGTCATTACAGCAGATCTGAAGAGCCTCTGACTGAAGACACTCTGTTTGTTGTACAACATCTCATGAAGAGGATGCTCATTTTCTCCATACTGTCTTCTTTTATGACAAACCTTCTTTGCACAGTGATCTCCAGGGTTTTCAGAGATTCCCCAGAACAGAGCCACTTTTTTTTTATGAGTTTGTTGAGCTTTTTTTAGTTTCCTGGCCTGAATGCTGCTACCCCAGCAGATGATGCGATCACACTCTCCACCACAGACTCTCTTTCGTGTGCTATCCCTACCGTTCTCTTCAGGCTGTCTAGTGCTGTGCTTTTTTATACGTACTCTCTTCACTACTCTCCCCCGGCGTTTGTTCGTGATGGTCTTGTCTCCACTCGCTCTCGTTCCCTTTCCTATATCTATACCATATCCCTCTTTCACGGTGTGTATTCTGTCCGTGTTCGGTTTGCTGTGGTCTGGTCGGGGTCAATACATGTGTGCATCCATATGGTGTGTTGTGAGTCCGTGTTCATTGCTCTCTTCTCTGCTTTCTCTCCTCTATATTTTATTTCTGCCCTCTTTGTACTCTCATCTGTTGTCTATTCTCCTCTCTTTCGTGATACTATATTTTGTGTTTTTTTTCGTGGTGTTAATTTTTGTACGTTTTTGCGCGCCACCACAGCCGATGAGTTCTGTAGCGCTGCCAAAGGAGGGGAGAATAGGTCTTGCGTCGTGCGCGGAGCTTACCGGGGGAAACGGAAAAGATAAGATTGTAGAGTCGTGGTCCGTGTGTGCGTCGCGGAGTTACAGTGTAAGGATGTGGAACACAGTCTAAGCACTAAGTAGAGCCCCACAGGGTCTCTACTGTGGAATTCAGGGGATAGAAGCCAGTGAGAGTGTGTTCCACGTGACATACACAAAGGCGACGTTGCTAGGCTCTCAAGTGGATTGGTATCGGGGATACAGTACGGGGGGACTTGGGGCGTTGCATGGTCGTAGAGCCGGAGAGTAGGGCGAGCAGAGGGAAGAGAAGGGTGTTGAATCGAAATTGACGGTCCCGCCTATACCGGGGGGGCGCCGGGGCGGCGGGGCGGGGAGGGCAGCGTGTCTTGGGGGTGATTATACTGGATTAGAGGGTGCCAGCTGCTGTGTGAGGAAAGGTGTGGGTTGGTATCAAGCGTGAGTCGGCTGGTACAACGGCAAAGAGCTGTGATGTGACAATATCGTGTAAAGGTGGTGTTAAGGATCTCGCGACGATACTAGGTGGGGAGTATATGACTGTAAAAATGTGTTTGTGTCAGTGCTAGCAGTGTGTAACGTAAAACCAGCGTGTACTGAGAATGCAGCAGGAGCTGATACTGCTGTGCGCACTCGATGCTTGGACAGAGTGCGGCACTGAAATGTGGTGCTAAGGCGTAGCCAAGGGTGGGAGGTCGGCGCGGGTGTGGGAGGGGGGGGGTTAAGCGGGGGGGTGGTCAGAAGAGGTACTGATAGAACCTGCGTCGGGTGACTTCCGTTCAGCGTCGAGGGACAGAGGGTGGATAGGTGTCCGTTGAGCGTGATAGAGAGGAGGTGGAATTGCGGTCACTATGTGGCTAGTGCGGAGAAGTGGTGGGCGCTTGTAGTGTGAGTTGTGAGTTGTGTTCGAGGAACTCTAACTGTCCACAAGTGTGTGGAGGTGAAGTGACGGTGCATAGCTGGGCCCACTGAGGGGAGGTCGTGAGGCCGCTGTGCCGACCGGCAATGTGTTATTATGTAGCAGTTCACTTTGTATGATAAAGGGAAGTGGTGGCGTATAATTTACACGCGACTAGTGGGGGGATTGTGAGGATGGGGAATCGCAAAAATTAAGGAAGTAATAGTGGATTAGGTTAATGTTTATAAAGAAAAATAAAAAGGATGTAAAGTTGATATTTTAGGAATTTCAGATATTATATTGTAGTTGAAAAGTAAATATCAAGAAGAGAAAAAGAAAGGGTTAGAATAAGTGAGAGGAAAAGTTTTGTTAAAGAAAAATTTCTATAAATAGTCCGCTTCTTAAAATATTAAGGACAGCAAATATGAGATTTGCATTGTGGTTTGAGGAAAAATATGTTGGTGGGTTTAGGGAAATATTATAAGAAAATTTGGAGAGATGGTGAAAAAATGGAAGGTTTGAAGAGTATAAAAATAGTGTATAAAAGTAAAGAAGATATGGTGTGGTTTTTTCTCTGTATATGGGGTAGTGTTATTTTTAGAGAAAATGAATAGGATGATAAATAAGAAATAAATATTATGGAAATGTATGAAAATTAAAAAACAAAAATGGTACAGTATTTTAATGAATATATAATCACAAGGGTTTCTATCAAGCAAGTTAAACTGATGTGAATGAATTAAGACAAACCTAGAAGTTTGAGTGACTAGTAGAAGGAAAGACACTACCAGAAATACGCTGGTGAAGTGAATGTTACTCTTCTACACTAGCTAAAGCTAACGAATATTGAATGTGGGGCCATCAGTGAGAGTTTACAGCTTGTTTGCACTATTAGCTTCAAAAGGGATAATAATAATTAATGGCTAGTCATAGCAAATGGGTTGCCAGAGCCAACTACCAGTTAAAGTGGGGTTGTTAGCTCTGCACCAACAGCATCAGACCAACAGCACGTCATAACTGAGACAGCTATTACTGTACGATATTGTGAAGCTATTCACTAGTGATAAGCGAATTTTTGGTCAGAGCTTTACGTGCTTATTAAAGCTAACTGCTAGTTTAACGAGCCCACTGAGACAGAACTACCTGTGAAACCAGATCAAAATAATTTATTGGTTTATATTCACCTCAATATTTAAATAAGACTTGACTTTAGCAAGTTTCTATTTGGTGGTTTTAATCCTATAACCATAATTTTAGTGTGTCTTATTCTAGCGAGAGCGCTGGTTGTTGGCCCCAGCAGTCAAGCGCGACATATGCAATTTCCACAAGAGCAGTATTATACGTCTCTACAGTCAAGGAAAGCAGGCGGGTTACTCCCTCAGCGTGTGCTGATTTCTGGGAGTGCTTCGTGCAGTGTCCTGTGGGATTCTGTTTCTTGTGTAGGCAAAACTTTAACATTCGTATTGATTCGTGACCGTGCGTGCTTAGGATACATATTCCTCAGCAAAGTTGTGTGTCACACATCACTTAATGATCTCTGCTCCTCTCTAACCTAGTTTCCTCTAAAGTGTGGCTCTTAATTTCTTAGCTGAAGCACAAGCCATACTGCTTGTGCATTATACCTAAGCACGATAACAACGAGCTCTGCGGAGTCACCAATCATCTCTAGCGATAGATCGCATCTTCTTTGCTTGCTTTCTATTACGATGCCTCCTTTTCAGAATGCTCACCCCAGGAGCGCTATGTGTCTCTGGATTGGCCGCTTTACTCTCCATGCCCTCGTTTTAGTCTACGCTTGTGCTGTGTAGACTTTTGTATTTTTCATGATAGATCATATTTTTTAAAGCGCGGCTAATGACTAGAGAATTTATATAAAACAGCATATTCACTGCGAGACAGTTAGTTGATATCTTAAGTGAGAGCTTATTTCTATATTATATAAAAAACAGAGCATGTACTTTCATCTCCTTGGTTCTTGAATCTTGAACAGTAGCCACTTGCAGCAAGTTGACTTTTTTATAGCCTTGAGAATGTAGTAGAAATAGGGGGGGCTCAACTCCCTCAGTAAGTTTGCTGTTTGTGTAGCTAATCATCAAATAAAATAGAGCTGGCGCACCACTGTACCCGTCTAGTGCTCATACACGATTGCTGCTATATTTACTTCAATCTAGCGTATGAATAAAGATTATAGTAGTAAGTAGGGTATAGCCTTTCAGCAGTTCATCCCGGTGCATCAGCGCACGCATGAGGGCGCCTGTTTACCGTTGATTATGATCCTCTAGCTTGGGTGTGGGTCTCTGAGGGTATTGAGAGCCGGTACGTCTCTGTGTTTAGCGTTTGGTAGCTCGGCACTCGCCTATGTTGCGGCTGTCACAGCATCGTCACGTGGTGTGTTGGTGAAGGGCAGAGCGATACGATGGTGTTCTCATAACGGGAGAAAGGGGGCATGAGTGATGGCTAGATAGAAAACGAGACAGATCCTCCGGTGCATGACTTTTGTGTGTCTAGGTCCTGGGGTTGCCAGACATCGGGAAACCTGCTAGGAAAAGTAGAGGGGCGGCAACATAGCTTGGTTTCTTGTGCTGTTTGAGAAAAAGCACGAGTTCATGTAGAGTCAGGAGCCAGTAGGAGGGGGGAGGGAAGAAGCTACGATAACAGGACTGGTAAGAGGTGTGAGCAATTGGAGGGTGATCCGCTCTCATTTTGTTCTCTAGCTGGCGTGTAGCATTGTGGATGGTCTGTAATCATCGTCTCTGTGCGCCTCTGGATTGCTCCGTGGTGTGGTGTAGGTGCTCTGCACCCTGATTGTACTGTGTACGAGAATGGGACTAGTCTATACATCAAGGATATAAGTTCACGTGGGTGGTGACTACTAAGAAGACATCATATACATAATATCGACACTCTGCCGGTGTAGACATCGATATTGGTGTGTAAAGCTGCATACACTTGCAGTGATGAGAGTGATTGAGTTCTTTTAGATGTTGTGTGTAGTGCTGCTTTAAAGTGTGTACTGAACGTAGAGATGGTATGAGGGAATAAGCGGTGTTGTGAGGTAGTGGGTGGGGTGCATAGAACGCACAGTAGATACAATATCACATAATATCAGAACCTAGGAATAACTTGGTGGAAAGGAAGAGTAGACGGAAACCATTAGACTTAGGTTGTGTGGTTCAAGTCAACTGTTCGGTAGTAGTTAAGGGACAGGGAAGAAGTGAAGGACAACGGAAAGGAGGAGGAGTTAGGAGTAGGGGAACACGTTTGGCTGGAAAGAGAGGGGGGAGGGGACATGAGCAAGAGAGAAGGAGGGGAGAATAAATAATAACAAATCATGTCAACGCCGACAGAGTTTGTCTTACCCCCCATCCGGTTGTTTTCACCTCAATGTCCACAACAAACAAATCCCGGGAGAGAGATATGGTGGATCAACAGCTAAGTAGGAACAATTTTTCTCAAGCTGATATTTGAGTTTGTGACAGGGTGCGGCTTGAAGCTCAAGAAGGTAGTACCTACCGGTTTTGGGGGAGTGTTACCATGTACATGGCCAAATCAACAGTCACCCCACAGCACCACCGAAACACCGAACCACTGAGCTGTGCGTGCTATGTACAGCATACTTGCTCATATCGATGTCTTCCAGGTGGCTCGGCCTCGACCGGTAGGGTTTATCGAGCGAGTATCGTGACGTTCTGGGGAGAACGGGGCGCTTAAGAATAGGCGATCTACAGACCTCATCGAAGTCCCTATCTGGGGGTGCAGGGCTCGGGACGGGAGCTGTGTGTATTGGGGTTGGATGAGACAAGAACGACGCTTTCGTGCAGAAGGGAAAGGCAGACGAAATGCCCGCGGTGCCGAGGAGAAGGAGAAGTGATCTGAAAGAGGGGGAGGACACGGAGGCCGACAGAGCAGGGGTGGGGGTTGTGAACTAATTGGCAGTATACCTATAATGAGGGGGATATATTGTAGCTGTATTGGCACCCTTCAAACTTTCATCATAACTAATAAGGCTGGACCATATATGGCAAATACATCATCATTCCAATATCAGTCTGTGCAATTTTTATATCTCAAAGGTCTGTTTGGAGTGCAGTGATTGTTGGCCAATATATTCCAAGTGTTATGAATTTGCATTTTACATACAAATGTAATGTTTAGCCAGTTGGACAGAGTCTCATGGCTGCAGATGCTCACACCAGACTCGAACAACATTCCCCAAAATGTGAGGGAAGCACAGGTGAGAACAAGAGAAACAAAGAAAACAGGCACATATCACAACTGATAGCATCATCACAACATTTACCAATATTTTCACCATCACAAGATTTTCTAATATCGTGCAGGTCTAATTCCCACTGTCTTAATAGAAGAGTTATTTATAAAGTACAGGATTGCTTTAGAGTCATCAAAGCAAAACATCAGATGGACACCTGGGCTATTTGATAAAACACCTCAGTGGGACCATCTCCTAACCAAACCAGTTGAGTTTGGTCACATGATCTAACCAAACTGTACGGTTTTTTGAGACTAAAATGGGTCAACTCTCTGATCTGAGAACTTACAATTAAACCATACAATGCCCTAAAATTACAACAGTATTCATAAAAAATGTCAGAGTACAATACTACAGATACATCTGAAAACATTCAATATTTTTTGTCCCTCATTTTAGAAAGGGAAACTTATATGTTATATCGATTCATCACACATAGAGTGAAATATTAAAGAATCAGAATCAGAATCAGCTTTATTGCCAAGCTTGTACATACAAACAAGGAATTTGACTCCGGTACACTTTGCTCTTTGTTTTGTTTTTGCACTACAGAATATACATATTTACAATGTACAAATTAACACATATATAAATAAAAAGGTGCATTTGCAACATCTGTCTGCTTTCTTTTTGTACTCTATTGAATGTTCACAGAGAACAGCCTGGGGAAGAAACTGTCTCTGTGGCGCTGGTTTTAGTGAACAGCGCTCGTGTAGCGTCGGCCTGAAGGCAGAAGTCTAAACATGTTTATGTGCCGGGTGTGTGGGGTCTGCAGAGATTTTATTAGCTCTTTTTTGACCCTAGACCTGTATAAGTCCGGATGGAGGGAAGGTCAGCCCTGATGATTCTCTCTCTGTCCTGATTATTCGTTGCAGTCTGGACCTGTCCTGTTTTTGTGGATGAACCAAACCACACTGAGATGGATGAAGACAGGACAGACTGAATTATGGCAGTGTAGAAGATGACCAGCAGCTCCTGTTGAAGGTTGTACTTCTTGAGTTGCCTCAGGAAGTACAGTCTCTGCTGGGCCTTCTTCCGAACAGTGTCTACGTGTGAAGACCATCTCAGGTCTTCACACATAGAGGCCTTTATTTTCTCAAATTTTGACTTTTCTGGCTTACAGATAATGGAAACTCAAAATTTGTCTTGAAAAATTTGAATATTGTGAAAGTCTAATATTGAAAACTCATAGTCTCCCACCCTAAATAGCTAATTAACTGAAGAGACCTGAAAAGGTTTCCTAAGCCTCTAAACGTTCTCTCAATCTGGGTTAGTAGGCAGCACAATAATGGGAAAGACTGCTGACTTGACAGATGTCCAGAAGACATTCATTGACACCCTGTGTCAATGAATGTGTGGAGGATAAGCCACAAAAGAAGCTGGTTGTTCATAGAGTGCTGTATTCAAGCATATTCTGGCTTGAGTCAGCACATTAGGAGCGGATAAAGTGATGAATCCTACAGATGGGCTACAAATGTCACAATACTTGTGTCATGCCACTCGGGAACCAAAGACAACGTCAGAAGCGTCTTATCTGCGCTAAGAAGAAAAGGAACTGGACTGTTGCTCAATGGTCCAAAGTCCTGTTTTCAGATGAAAGTAAATTTTGCCTTTCATTGGAGTGGAGAAGCAAAGAATTCACATTGCTTGAAGTCCAGCGTATTTCTATAGTCAGTGATGATTTGGGGTACCACTGATTCTTCTGAAGTCCACAGTCAACGCAGCTAACTATCAGGACATTTTAGAGCACTTCATGCTTCCCTCTGCTGACAAGGTGTATCTGCCTACATTGCTAAGGGTACCAAAAGCTGATTCAGTGACCATGGTGTTACTGTGCTCAATTGGGCAGCAAACTTGTCACACCTGAATCCCATAGAGAATTTGTAGGGTATGGTCAAGAGGAAGATGAGAGACACCAGAACCAATGATGCAGATGACCTGAAGGCTGCTATCAAAGCAACCTGGGTTTCCATTACACCTAAGCAGAACCACAGGCTTACATTATTTTTTTCCACAGGGTTTTAATTTTCTGTAAGCCATAATCATGAAAATTACTAGAAATAAAGGCTTGAAATGTTTCAGTCCATGTGTAATGAATCTGTATATTAGTTTCACTTTCTGTTTCCAAACCTACCAGACAAAAGAAAAATTAAAAAACTGAAATCTCTTGGCTTGGGTTAGACTTCTTTGTGAGGCTCTTTATTTACTTCTGCTGGAGCTGCTTGTAGTTTTAAGTCATCTTTGTATAACAGCAGCAAACAACAAAACAACAGCATACAGATGTTGCAAATGCACCTTCTTATTTTATTTTATATATATTAGTGCATATTTGTACATTGTAAATATGTATATTCTATTCTGTAATGCATAAACAAAAACCAAAGAGCAAAGTGTACCGGAGTCAAATTCCTTGTTTGTATATACCAACTTGGCAATAAAGCTGATTCTGATTCTGATTCTGTGAGTCCAAGACTTCGGCACTCTGTGGGTTTTTAACTTTATAATTAGGTTTGAGGTATAATTTCACCATCCAGTTCAGTACAATTAAAGAAAAGCTACATCTCATATTAAGGCTGCACTAAAACACCCAGAGGTGGTACACGCAGCTGTTAGTGACTGTGGAGACCCACCTCTTCTTAGTTACGTTTTGGGTTTGGGAAATTAAAATCCGACAAAGGTAACAGCTCAGCAAAGCAGAGCCACAGGACATATGGAGGCTTAAAATGTGGACGATTCAGCAGCCTTTACTTCCCAGAAACGTATGAAACTCCTTTGTAAATAATGCTTATTGACGGTTCTGGGTTAAAGCTACAGTCACTGTGTGTGTTTGCTTATGCGACTGCAGGTAATGTAAGTCACACACATTGAGTATATAAAGCTAAAGCTGCACAGGTATTAAGGAATAAGAGACACTTCAACATCCACCAGCACCGCCTTATAATCTCTCAAATGACTGCTGCTTCAGGTCGCAGTAATGTAGAAAGTTGTGGATCACAGATCCTCCTACATGATTTTACACAACTTCACTGTTTAATCACTGGTTTTCTAATTAAACATGTACTTCCCAACCTCTGCAAACAAAACACAATTCATTTATTCCCTTTTAGTCTTCAAGGTTCTTATGATCCTTCTTTCCAGTAAAACCAACCTCTCCCAGAGGGTCTCAAGGAATTTCCAGACCAGAATGGATACACACTCACTGGCCGCTTTATTAGGTAAAATCAGAGAATCAGACAATCACATGCCAGCAAGTCATCTCTAGGGATCTAAGTATGGTGAAGCATGGTGAAGACAGTACAGTATACAAAGTATAAACTGAGCAACTGAGTTTCCTCATAACCAAGAACAGATCTAGGAAGGAATCTCAGACACTGCACAGCTTCTTCTAGAGGGATTCAAGGCATTTCCCAGACCATAATAGACACTGGGTTCTTGCATGGAGTCTGGGTCTCCCCTCGGGTCTCTTCCCAGCAGGGGATGAGCATAAAACATCTAAAGCTTGGAGGGATCTAAATCAAATTTAGAAACCACTTCAACTGGGTCCTTTCAGTATAGCAAATCACCAATACTGCCCTGAATGATGGAGTTTCTCACCTCATCCCCAAGGCAGGACTCCAATTTCAGTCTCTAGTATCCAAAATCTTATTCTTTTGGTCATGATCCATTTCTTATTGTTACTGGTGAAGGTCAGAAGGTAGATACCAGTAAATCAAGAGCTTTATTATTTACCTTAAATAGATCTTCAATGTAACAGACTAAATATGACGCCCAAATCCATCTTTCCCACAGGCTCTCTATCCTCCCATGAGTTGTGAACAAGACAGAGATACTGAAACTCAACAACGTGAGGCAAAGATTCCCTCGCAATCATTTCATTAAGCAATCATTTAGCAGTTTAAGACAAAGACAGGCTTTGATTAAACTCTCAAAGCTTAGCTAGATGTTTTTGTCCTGAGATTTTCTGATTTGCATTTCTCTTGTTGTTCATTAGAATGCAGGTAGGAAGCCCTACATAGGCACATCCTTATGTTTCTTATTATTCTAGTGTATTAACAAGACAGCCACGACCACCTCCTCAATTTAATTAGAGTTTCATCTTTTAAGATTCCTCTTCCATTCCCCATATGTGGCCGGAGGCCGCCCCACTGATGAAGACTAAGCAAAGACTGCTTGACCATCCTGCCAATGTCACAGTGTCTTTTCCACACGTACGCCAGGAGAACGCTGCATCCATTACACACACCGCTGCCCAATTAGAGCAGGAATGTGAATTAATGGGCAGGTTGGGTCAGGTTAATGAAGGGTGGTGCCGATCCGCTGAGGATTCAAATTAAAAACTGTACCCCCCTTTTGAACACAGTTTCTTTGTGAATATTTCCACCTATGCCTGAGATCATCATGTTGGTGTTGTCCTGTGTAGGTGCCTTTTCTGTTTAAAAGGCAATAAAGCGCTGAGCAGCTGATGTGAAGGTGAATGATTGGGTGCCGTATTTTAGAGGATACTGTCTCCACTTGAACGTGACTTTGTCTCTATTCATGCCGAGATAATTAAAATGACCAATAAAACCAGGACGTGTGACAGAGGAAACAAGGAAAACATTTTATGAAATAATTACAAAAACAAGCTTCTACTTTTTTATGAATCCTACTTTTTTGCACCCCCAAATACACAAAAAATCTGCAGTTAACACAACTGCAGTAATTTAGTTGCATTCATCTTTTAATATCGTTTTTGCAGGTTAGACAGGAGCAAATATACAAAAATGACATCAAAACAAAACAAAAAATGGAAGATGTTAAAAACTACCAGTGTTTTTCTATAAGAGAGATTGTGTGATGGCATTTTTTCTGACCCTTTCTGCATTCAATTTAATCTGGGTGTTGAAAAGGTTAATTTTTGACAGGAAACAGCAAATGGTGTCAGAAACAAACAAGCTTTAAGGAAATCTAAATAAGTTCTTAAAACAAAACACACAACATTCTCCACACTGTCATTTTTAATAAGCACAAATGAAGAAAAAATGGGAAATCTGTGATTGAAAAACTAGGTACACCCTTACTGTGTCCAGAGGGTTTAAGAAGGGAAGTACCAGACTGGTGCTGCAGATCAAGAGTATTTAATTAACTGATTGACAACATGTGGGCACTGTGACTCTATAAAAGCAGGAGTTTTTGCAGTTTGCCACTCTGTGGCCTACAGGATTTCTTCAAGGTGGAAAACATTTAAAAAGTAAATTTTCAGTAAAAGGGGACATCCCAGCATTCATTCATCCTAAAATCAGACCCTGCAATGCTCAAACAAATAAGAAAAAAACCAAGAGCTCCATTTCTGGCTCTATAGGCCTGAGTTTGCATGTCTATTGTGAACGTTCATGACAGGACTGTTACAAAAAGACTGAATGAGTTTGACTTGATTGGAAGGACCAAATGAGAAAGACTCTTATAAAATAACATGGCTGCATGACTTGAGTTGGAAAATGTAATCTGAATGAACCACATGACATCTAGAACAATGTTCTTTAGACAGATGAGACCAAAGTAAAGATAACTGGCGACAATGCATAGTGTCAAGTTTAGAGAAAACCATAGAACATCATAGATAAAAAAAATACCAACTGTCAGGTATGGTGACAGGGTGAATATTTGGGCTTTTTGGACACACTGCAGTTAATGAGTTAACCATGAACTTCTCTATATACTAAAGCACTCTAGAATCCAATGTGAGACCATCTGTCATACAGCTGAAGCTAGGCCCAAACTGGGTCCTCAGCAGGACAATGATCGATCCCAAACACTGCAGTGAAAGAAAATCAGTGTGTTGGAATAGCCCAGTCAAATTCTAGACCCTAACCTGATCTAAATGCTGTGCTTTTCTTCTTTGCTGTATGCTGTACTTTCCTTCTCCATTGTGCAGCAATGAATACCTGCAAGGCTCAATGAACAGAACAATTTAGTAAGAAATGGACAGTCAATCAGCGGTAAGAAGGTAGAAAAATCATAAATACAGGCATTGTTTGTAAAAGCGTTATATAAATTAAAAATGCAAATCTATTGTTTGTCCTGGTGATAAGTGACAGCTGGTGCCTGTCTCCAGCAGCCTACGGGTGGGAGGCAGGGTACACCCTGGAAAGGTCACCAGTTCATCACAAAGACAAACAACCTTGCACTCACACCTAAGGGCAATTGAGAGAGACCAATTAACGTAACAATCATGTTTTTGACTGTGGTAGGAAGAGTACCCAGAGAAAACCTACACATGCACAGGGAGAACATGCAAACTCCATGCATGAAGACCCCAGGCTGGGAGTCAAACCCAGGACCCATAAATAGACAACTCTGTTTTTAGTCATTGGTAAGAATATGCTATACTTTGTAATCCAAAAAGATTTCTAAAAATTAAACAGAATACAGGAATCCATCCAGATTTAAATGAAGATTTAAAAGTGAAATGAGTAGCTGCATGACTGAAAAAAACCTGCAATCCTAATGAGCTCTAGGATAAAGCATGTCTTGTGGCAGAGTCTAAATCTGTAAGCAACCAACATCAGACATTTTAACAAAAGCAAAAGGAAAACAAAATGTATTAAAAAGTAAAAATGCACATACATGAGTCTTTGGAGAAAAGACAGGCCTCAACATACGGGGCAGGTCGGGTCTTACTGTAAACATGGTTAAAAAGAGCCATGAAACACTAAACAATTGCAATATCCTGCAGGCTAATAATCAACACACTGAAAATCAACTAAACACCACAGAAACAACACGCTATACACTCAGAAGGGAGATGCACTGAGCATAATCACTATGATTTTAATTTTACACACAATGTTGCCTAAAGACTATTCTCTTCATTTGAATCTAAATCCAAATGTAAAAAAATTCAAAATGTCATCCCATCTCAAGCACAAGATTCATTATGTCTTCAATTACATCTCATGTGTTTTGTTTAAGGCATTAATTGATCATGATTGGGCAGTTCCACCTGCAGAATGATTTTTTTGCTTCAGTTAGAATAGCAAAACAAGCAATGACTGAAAAAACTGGCAACAACATAGACAGCTAAGCAACTGTTTCATTCCAGTAAAAATGGCAACATACCCAGTTCCAATAAGTCAGTGATTCTTTATTTCTGAATAAGCTTTGCTGGCTTGAATACTAGCTTTAATTTGAAGATAAATGCACACCAGGAGCACTGCGTTGCATCATGTAAATTAAAGCACGTCAGCTGTTGCCTTTAACACAAATTAGTACTTTAGCAACGTGCTAAAGTGTCTGAAAGCAGGACAGATAACCGGTCTCCAGCCTTGTTGTAATATTGTAATGCGCTGGTGTGCGTTGCCCTTGAGTAGCTGTTAGCTTAAGTAGTAGGTAGCACAACTCTAAGTACCTTGACTTTGAGAAGATGTTTAGCTGATTAATTCCAAGTATCTGTTAACTTAATCTGAGTGGCTTTTAGCTTGGCACACTAATAGCTACTCCCAATTAGAGTAGCTATTAGTTCAACTCTGAGAACCTAGCTCAAAGTAGCAAGACCTTTAGGCTTTTACCTTGAGTAGCTGTTATCCTGTTTTGCCTTTAGCCCAACTCTGAACAGTTTGTTGGTCACAATCAGACTGCTGGTGAACTCAACTCTGCCCCAACTTAAAGTAGCCGCTATTTTGATTAGCTGTTGGCCTAACATTGAGTAACCCTTGCCAAGACTTTGAAAAGCTGTTAGGTTGAGTAAATCTTAGTTTATGTTACTTTCAGCTGCATGTCAATTAGCCTCAGTCCAAGCAGATATTAGCTAAACTGGGTAGCTGGCTTAGCTTCAAGTAGACATTATCCGGAGAACCTGTTAGCTCAACTTCAAGAGGTTGTTGCCTTGTGCTGCCATAAGCTCAACCTTGAGTAGCTGTTAGTTCGAGAACAAGTTAGTTTAACTCTGAGTAGATTTTAGCTTAGTTTTAAGTAGCTGTTACTTTGAGGAGCTTTTAGCTCAATTCAGAGTAGCTGCTAGCTCAACTCTGAGTAGCTGTTAACTGAAATCCAACTAGCTGTTAGCTCATTTCTGAGCAGCTATCACCTTGAGTCGCTTTAAGCATCAATCAAAGACGTTTCTGGCCTCAGGGTAGCTGGTAGCTCAGCTTTGAGTAGCTGTTTTCTATTAACTCAGAATAGCTGGTAATTTAACTCAGAGGAGCTGGTAGCTTGACTCAGAGTAACTTTTAGTTCCACTTCACAGAAATAGCTGGTAGCTCAACTTCAAGTAGCTGTTAGCTTTAGTAGCTAGTAGCAGGCCTCTGAGTGGCTTTTAGCTTGACTCTCCATGTCCACTGCTGTATGACATCCAAACTGAGAATAATCAGAATGCTCTTTAGCACCAGATATAACTAACTCACAAAACCACGCTTAAAACAAAACAAAATGAAAAACAAAAGACAATTTTTTATTCTACTAAACCATACCCCAAAACTTGTATTACAGCACTTTTCAAATCAGATTTACTGAAAACAATACCTTATATTTGGGCCAGAATTAATAAATAAATAACAACTGATCCACAGAGAAAAGGAACCTACAGCACATCTATAATGTGGTTATGAGACTCCTGTCTGTGTGGACAGGCATAATAAACATTTCCTGGGTTCTTCAGCTCTCACAGCTCTGATGACTTATTACCTGTAGTATCTAAGCTGAACACTGTGCCACTGCTCTGCAGAGAGAGCTATGTTGACTGGGTTTATGAACACATTGTGTGGGAGCGCCCTGGGAGCGAGATTGAGTATCCATCTGTGTGCATTCATTTATTTGATATCCATGCTCTTTAGCTTGTTTTTAGTAAAAATTATAATTCCAAAGAGACTTGGAGGCATGCATAACTTTATGTGAACAGAGTATAAGTACCAAAGTCCATCAAGTGCTAGTAATGCTGCCTAATGCATCTACGAGGAATCCTCTGTCACTCACTGGAATAAGCGTAGCAACATTAAGATACAAAAAAAGTGCACTCTAAAAACTGCTATTAACTTCTCACATGGTCAATAAGGATGACTGAAAGGTACGATTTTTCAAATGAAGTCAGATTTTGCTGTTTGATAACCCTAAGTAACCATGCCACACCTCTAGAGCTTTCAGTTTAACTTTTACTGATGAGGATACATCTGTCAATGCAAGGATTTGTTTTTATTTTTTTAACAAGATGACAAAAGGCAATAAAACACACAAAAAACAAAAACAATACCAGAAATCCATGTCAAATACGGCTCAGATTAACAAAGAGATGTGAAAGACGACTCACTTCAAAGTTCTTCTTGAAGATCGTTACGAGTCACAGTGACATGAGTCAGCATTGGCTGGTAATTTGATTGCTGCTAATCTGCTTTGAATAAACGGCGACAGACAGAGAATGTTGAAAGTGAGATAGGGTGTGATGAGAAGAGCCGAGGGCTAAAAAGATAATGAAGGGAGGCTGCAAAATGAAATGGTGAGCATGGTAGAAAGAGAATCAAAATGCAAAAAAAGAAATGAAAAAACCTCTTGATTTTCTCCACACAAAGATAGTTACTTTCTATCTGATGCTCCTCCTAACGCCTAAACATTCCCATTCCTGCCCCAGTAACAGCGGACAATTATTGAAGAGTTGGCTTTTACAGTGCAGTCTGCAGGTGGTTTAGTCTTCCTGCATTGATGACCTTTCAGATTTACTTGTCTGTCCTCAACCTCCCTGGCATTTCCAAGACTTGGAGCATCTGTTTGGTATGAACCCCAAAGTGCATGTTATCTCTGTGTAAACCAACCCAATCCAAGGCAAGAATGTCCAATATATTCTGCCATTTTGATTGTTTGTTAAGGCCAATAACAGAAACTGAAAAGCACCACTACAGCTATATGATGTTCCAAACTGCTGTTGCTTGCTGCTGTTTTATTACACACCAAGAAGTTAATTGTTGCTGTTAACCATGTGGCATTTTACTGAGCAAGGAACTAGAATCCATGTTCAGTAGTAAACACTGGTTTCTGGAAGCCATAGCTGCAGGATACATAGTTTATGGCTTAATGGTTGACCGGCGGGAGGTCAGCTCTTCTGCAAGGTGTCACATTTTCAAATATTTCAGGTTTATTTTATGAGAACTTAATCTAAATGTATGTGTTTCTGGCTCTGAAAGTAGTGTGGGAAAATATTTGCTTACATAGAGATTTATTCAGTTTTTTCAGCTCAAACTAAATTTAATATCAGATCAGATCAAAAAAGAACCCAGACCAACATCTGAAGCATGGCGGGTTTCACCTGCCTAATTAAGGTCAGAGTTCATGATTCAATGATAAGAAAGAGACTGAGAGAAAATGGCAACAGTGGGAGAGAGTGGGAAAAACCTCTGCTGACCATAAAAAAGGAAAAAGGCCAACTCACATTTGTCAAAAACATTTTGATGATTCCCAGGACTGTTATGGAAATAGTCCATGGACTGACGAGACAAATTGAAACTTTTTGGAAGGTGTCTGTCCTTTTAAACAATCATTTCAGTAAAAACAACAGAGCTGGAACAAAACACAGAACAACTGGTTAACAGATTATCTTTTTCTCCCTCCTTTGTTGGAACTTGGCGAAAGGGGGTGCCTAATGGGGTCTTTTGCCCCCCAGTCCTTCCCTCCCCATCCCTGGACACCTCCCTCCGCCCATTCCATCACACTACCACTCATGTAGGGCCTTGGGGTGCGGGTGCGTCACTGGAGTGCTGCAAGGGTTTTCCATCTCTGCGGTCCCATGGCAGCCTGTGTCCCAATTGTATTGTACATCTTAGACACTCTCACTTATAACATTTTCATGACATTCACAAGGAGGGCCTTGGGGGTGGGTGCTCTCAATGGCATCAAGAGGGAATGTATTTTATTAACCTAACCCATGGTGCCTGCGCTCTTATCCTCTAAAGGTTAAGTTTCATGTAGACATTGAGGGTTCTGGGGGGGGGGGGGTCTTGGCCAGGCAGTGTGCAGTGTTGATTGAGATGTTCATGCTTCCCTCTTATGAACTGATGGGCTGGGCTGCTGGTGCTGGCCGGATGGTTGGGCAGGCTTGATGGTGTGCTGCTCTGCTGGCTGTTGTGTCTGGGGGGGATCGAGGTGGTGGGCTAGAGGGTGGCGTGGAGGGGCAGGGGGGTTGTGTCCTCTTCTTGGATGTGGGGTCACCGGCGGCCGGGCTCACCTGTGGAGGTGTGCCCTTGTGCTGTAGGGAGGGGATTCATGGTGTTTGGGTTCAGGGGCATGTGTTCAATATCTGTGTCCTGGTTGGGGGTGGGCCTTTGGGGTCCAGGCCGGGGTCACTCAGGTTCAGGGACCAGCCCAGGCTAGCCCAGCCCAGGTTCAGGTGCTGGGGCGGTCTGCCAGTCTCCACCTCCAGAGGGAAGGGGACCACCTCTGGGGGCTGGTTGCCCCTATGGGGTATCAGCACCTGGTTCCCCTGGGACTCTCCCCTGCTCCTCTCTGGGGGGGTTGCAGTAGTCCCGGTGATGGTTCTCCTGGGGTTCCTGTGCTCTGGGGGGCCTTTGGATGTCTGTGGCACGGGTCTCCTCTTTCTCTTCCTAGAAGCTACACCTGGCCTGACTCTGTGTCTACCTGTGACACCTTTCTGGAGAGGGGCATCGTCCGAGCTTCTGCTGGCAACAACTTAATGCTCACCCTCTACCGATGAGCAACATGGCCCTGTCTTTTAGAGTTTAACCCTTTCTCTCTCCTAGACATGGCAATTGACTGAGCTTTTACTGTAACTAATTATATGTGCTCTCTTTCAGACTCTAACCTTGAAAACTGGCTCAGAGTTTATATGTTCCTTCTTTCTTGGTGAAACGACTAAAGGAGCTAAATCCATTAACATTTACTTTTCCTTCCCATAGAAAGTACTCCTGGATCAGTGCTTCTTTGTTCTCTTTGTGTCTCTCCTCTGTTCTCTCTAACCCCCAGTCGGTCGTGGCAGATGGCCGCTCACACTGAGCCTGGTTCTGCTGGAGGTTTCTTCCTGTTAAAAGGGAGTTTTTCCCTCTCCACTGTCGCTACATGCATCCTCAGTATGAGGGATTGCTGCAAAGTCAACGCCAGTGACTGTCCACTGTCTCTACATGCTCATCCGGGAGGAGTGAATGCTGCAAGTCACTGACTGGATGCAATCTGCTGGGTTTCCTTAGACAGAAAAACGTTTTATCCAATTTGAATAAATAACTGAATCTGACTGCACTGTTCATTGATTAGGATTAATTGGAATGTATGTACCTGACTTTTGTGAAGGGCCTTGAGACGACATGTGTTGTGAACTGGCACTATATAAATAAAAAACTGAATTTGAATTTATCTGTGCCCAGTAGCACACAAATATAGGAAAAGTTAAGTTTTACCAGAAATATAGGTCAAATTATTGTGACGATTTTAACTTATTAAAGTTTACAGATTTCATTACATCCTTGGATTTTTTGCTTTTTACACTCAAGAAAAGCCCATGACCTCAGAGGAGCTGAATGATACTCAGTAACGGTTGTGAAAAAGATGGCACTTGAACTTTTTTGACATAAAAAAAAGGTTTAGTTTATTAAGCAGTTAATGGATGATTAAAACAGAAAAATGCACACTTGAAATCAAGTTGGAAAGAACAAAATCTGCCCATTTCACCTTCTACTGTCACTTAAAGCTTTGCATACAGATATTTGCAGCCCTCTGATTGAGAGTCATGTCAATGCAGGTTCATAACATTTATCTGCAGGGAATAAAATGGTGAGCAGAAGCATTCTTTGACATAAGGGTATTAGTGAGTTATCTGGGTGTAAAATTCATCAGGGTGAGAAGCCAGTAACGATGCATTCAAGTCGGTGGAGGAGGAGGAGGATACTCCAGAGCAGATAAATGTATAAAACGCTGACTGAATATTATTTGTTGACATTTACCCACAGAGGAGTCCAGATGTTTCCAGCATGACAGAATAGCTTTTAACAGATTTCCAGGCAGTGCCAACAGAGGTGGTGTATTAAATTCTGTCTTCAGTAAAGGGCAGAGCTGCAGCTACTGCACATGAAACAAGCAAATATCTCCAAGTAACATAAGTTTCACTAAAACACTTTAGGGCCACCTGGTGAGCAAGTTATCGATCACCTCCTGGAAAATTCACAATCATTTTTCACTGGTTACAAACTCTGTTTAGAGTTATTATTATCATTATCATTAATATTATCGTCAAGATAATCAGTAGTCATACTAGCAAATGGTTAATTTGAAAGTCCTGATCTTCTACTTTTTCCCCTTTCAAACTATCCTATGTGTTTGATCTTTAATGATGTTTAGAGACTAAAGATGCTTTTAGTAGATTTTCAAAGGTTTTAAAAAAAGTTTGTTTTCAATAAACAAAATAATAAAACGGTTCTTTTTAATTTGGCCTTCAGAGGTCACATGAAGCAGTTTTAAAACATTAAAACAACAAAGATTTTTTGTAATGCCATTCTATTAATGAACTCTTATGTGTAATTGACCAGTCCAGACTTCCATCTATCAAATATTGTTATTTGGAAGCACCTCACTGTTTTGGTGGGGATTGCTTCTTCTGCACAGAAGTATAAATTGTTGGCCGCACAATCATGGAAATGACGTCATCTCCATATGGTGTCCAATGCAGGAATGCCTGTAGACTAAAAACATCCCCCCAGAGTTTCTTCAGCATTCTATGACAACCTCTTCACAGTTCTTTTGGTCAGAGGTTGCCTCTAAAAACTTGCAGAAAAATGCTAGATTATGATTTGCCTTCTCAATGACAGGTTTCTGCAGAGGAGATGTATGCATCTCTGATGTTTGCATAAATCAAATCCAGTGTAGAGCTATTATTAATAATATTTTCATGTCTCAGTTTAAAGCTGTTAATTTATATATCAACTAAGTTTTGCAATATTCAGGTATGTTCAGTTCAAAAATCTTAATAACTGACAACTTTGTTCAATTTAAATTTTATCTAACAAAAAAGTAATGAGTAAAAGTGTATCTGGGGACCTTGTGAAAATAAAAAAGAGCAAAGGGCAGGCAAAATCTCCATCACAAGGTCGTGTTACAAGAAAGCTAATTTATTTTTTGATAAATAAATAATCAAAAAGTCGGGATAATACAGGATAGAAATGGTCAAAGAACATATGATTGGCAAAGTGAAAAGTGCAAAAGTGACAGAAAACAAGATGGGGATTCTAATGTTGCTCCAGCGCCTTCTGGTTAGGACTCATCAATAATCCCCCTTCCCCCCAAACACAGTTTCTCCACATTTTCTTCTTCTTTTCCATCCTTCATATCCTCAGGATGTTTTTCAGTCTCCAAGCTCAAAGGGTTTTATCATTCTTCTCCTCTGGGGACTTATTCCAGTTTAGAATCATTGATACTGATTACCTCGAGCCCTGTCATATTGATTTTTGAGATTTATTGTTGGCCGACTCTCCAGCAGAGGTCCTTGGCCCCTGTGTCTCTGGCTTGGCAGTCATTTGTTAAACACTCTTCCATCCTGACAAGGGCCCGGCCCGGCTACACATGCACTGCCGGCAAAACCAAGAACTAAAGAGTGTTTTAGTGTGTGTGTTTAGTATAAAACACCTTCATTAAAACAATTAGGAAATAATTGATAAGTTTTAGGGCTCTTTCTGAAAAACTTTGTTATTGAAATTGTTTGGAGCCTAACCAAATGGCCAAACAGACAGTAGCCAATATGTTTCTTAGCTAGCTCTTACCCCCATTTTGTCACAGCCTACTTCCAGTTTGTACCATTTTGTGTCTATGTGCCCAACCAGTGTGAACCGGTGTGTAAAGGATGTTTTTCTTGGGGATGAATAATTTTAATAATGCTCAAATCTCACTCATAAAACAGTAATGTTTTTATAAATATTCTATAATACACCCTGTTTTCCAGTTATAGTGGTTCTGATCCCAGTTTAACTTTCCTACTTTTCTTGTACCTCTTTTATATCCATGGACAGGGCTCATACAGTTTTCATGAAATCCGCTTCCTCCAGAATCAACTTTCTAGATTTCTTTGTCCTTTACACTCATTGTTTTGGGAAGGAAGGACACAAGGAAGGAAGAAAAGAAGGCAGGACAAAGGGAAGACAGATGAGACATATGGAGACATATGGAGTAAAGGAAAGAAGGACCCAAGGAAAGAAAGGAGGGACACATGGAAGGAAAAATGGAAGGACAGAAGGAATGAAGGACACCAAGAAGGAGGAAAAGAGGGACACATAGAAGAATATAAAGTAGAATATAAAATAAAAGTAGGGGGTGATGTAAGGGCACAAGGAAGACAAGAATGACGGGGAAAAAAGAAAGGACATGGGAGAGGGAGGGAGAAAGGAAGAAAGGAAGCAATGAAGGAAGGAAGGCAGGAACCTGAGAAAGGAGGGAGAGATGGAAAATACCATGAAAATAATATTCCAGACAGTGAAGGAAACCTGCAGGCAGTTCATCAGACTTTCTTCCATGGCTCCAGAATCCAGTTCTGATGCTCACATACCCATTTTAAGTGTTTTTAGACCACATGGGCCAGCCTTGTGCATCAGTGAGCCGGGTCACCGACGTTCCCTCCCTAGACCACTTCTGATAGACACTAACCACTGCAGACTGGGAACTCCCTCCAGAGCTGCAGTCATCCAGCCAACACAGTCTAGCTCTGGTCAAACTTGCTCAAAGTCTTCCTACTTCAGCTTTACAGACAAAATGTTCCTTCATTGCCACATAAGTCCCACCCAATAACAAGTGAAGAGATACTCGAGGTTATGTCGTAGTGGTTTAGACACCAGAAAAACACTAAAACCTAAAAAAAGACCCATATCAATCCAGTTCTAACTATTCCAGAAGGCGCCAAAGAACAGACATCTAGAGTAAAAATGCTGCTATGGGATTTTCTATGTCCAAGAAAAGATCCAAAAACATCAGCGCTGAACTTTTCTTTGCTTCCCACTTCTGTGTAAGAACACAAACGTATCCATGGTTGTTCAGACTGGCAGCATTCAAAGGTGGAAGGCCAGGTATAAAAAGATTGTAGAATAATAATAGAAGAGCAGAGGACCGCAGAGCATCCATATTCACGCCTTCACCTGATAGGAAGTGTTGCGTGGTGAACAAACAAAGCTTTAAAGAGAGGTCGTTTATTCACCAGCTCTAACACTCTATGATGTGAAGTTGGTGTAAATGTCACTTCTCATACACAATTGTTATGTTATATCCTACACAATCATGGATGGTAACTCAACAGCTGTTCAGTAGATATTCACTGAGGAGAACACTCAAAAACGTTATTGCTAAAGAAGCTAGCTCCTCACCGAGTGAATGGAAAGTTTAGTGGAAGGAAAAATGTGGTAGAACAAGATTAAAAGGGAACAGGCATAACTCCAGCTTTGAGACAATTGTTAAGCAAAGCTCAGTAAATAGTTTGGAGAGAGATGTGTGACTTTAGTAAAAAAGAGGAAGAGACAAAGGCAACATGATACAGTAAGGGAGAACAATGAGAAACAAATGGATGAGACAATAAGCGGGAAACTGGTGGACCTCACAGAGACTACAAGCAAACTAGGAGTATAAATCTTACTGTAATACTGACCGCTACAGGAGATCCTTCCTGCTGACAGCCATCACCATCCACAACAACTCCTTGAACAAACTTGGATAATTTCAGTTAAAAAAATATATTTTTCCCATTGAAATTAATAAAATATTTTTGAACTGAATTGTAAACATTAATAGAGGAAAAATAACAGGATTATTACAAGAAAACACAGAAATCTACTAAACTCACAGAACTGCATTACCAGAATGTGAAAACAATCGTCTTACAGATCATAAAGGACTTAAGTTTGCAATGTAGCATCTGAACAGATGAGACCATGAGGTAAAGATATTCAGCCATATTTTACAGTATGATTTTTGGAGAAAGCCAAAGACAGCATATGAGCATAAACACCTCGTACCAACTGTCATGAACAGAAGATGATTTGGGATTATTTAGACACTCTGCTATCCTTGCGTCGACCATGAACTCCTCTTTAGACCAGTGGATTCTGGGGTGAATTGTGAGACCATCTGTTTGACACCTGAAGTTTGGCACAAACTGGGTCCATGGGACAATGATCCCAAACATGGCAGAAGAATGGCTAAAAAAAAAAATAAAGAAAGAAAGGTTGTTGCCCTAGCCTAGTCAAAGTCCAGACCTGAACCTGATAGCAATGATGTGGTGGAACCTAAGAGAGCTGTGCAGAAACTCGGGGCTCATCGTGGTTTTTGTACTTTCTAAACATGAAACCAAAATTTTTAATGGTTCTTTAAGCAGAAGGTTAAAATGCAGCTTTGTCTAAAATAATCACCAAGACACCTGTGAGGTTGAACATACATGATATCATGACTTGGACTGCCACTGGAAAGCATAAGTGACAAAAAACAAACCAGAACAGCACATTCCAGATTGATGTATACCTCCAAAAGAAAACACACCACCTCTTCACAACAACACACTTTGTTTACACAGTGCCGTATTTGCGCATAGTAACTATACATTTAGATTAATCTTTGGGGATTTTACCTTTTACATAATTTAACTTCATGTTAGTGGATTTATACTCTTCTCACCATTCATTTATACTGAAAGACCCTAACGATGGCTGCAGGGGTCTAAGAGGCCAATCAGTCTAATTATCTGTGTAATTCACACATTAATTACCTGTCTCTGATGATTAGTTTGACAGTTTGGAAATACAGTCTCATCTTTAATATTTGCATTCATTCACAATAAATTCCCAGAATGTGAACCGATTAACCAAACGTCAACCCATAATTGTCATCAGGTTTGTGGTTATGAAGGACCCAGCCAGAGGCTGACTGAGGTGAGAACAGAGTTCTTTAATTGAAATAAGGAACACTTACAGATGTAGAGGAACAAGGCATACAAGGCATGGGCAGAGGAACGGAGCATGAAGCAGAACAATGGACATGGTATTGGCCTTCTTACAAGGTGTGATTTTAGCAATCTTATAAGACTATCCCATGACACACTATGCAATGTGGCTCTAATAAACTTCGGTAGGACGTCAAGTTTGATGTGTGCACATTGTACACAAAAAAAATAACTTGCTCACCGAAAGTAATAAAATTATTGAAATGATTTCTACCTAAATAAAATTCTTTCATTTAGGAAGAAACAATTTCATTGAGTAACCTAAATGTAATTATGTCAGGTGAACATTATGTATTTGTGAAACTGTTACTTAATTACCACGGCTCAATCCCACCACAGTCATATTCAATAAATTAGAATATGCGTTTTGATGAGACTCGTTTGTCAGAATAAAAGTACCTTTCTAAAATAGCAACATTTAAGCAGGTATTAAACATACTTTTCATTAAGCTCACATTGCTGCATTAAAAATCGTTTGTTTAAATTGGTCTGATGCAATATTCTAATCTTAAATGTCTTGTTTTCATTAGCTGAAAGTGGAAAATCATCCTAATTAACATAATTAATACAGGCTTTAAAACATCAGTTTGTGTGTAAATAGTCTATATGATGGGTTTTACTTAGTGAATTGAGTTACTGAAATAAATGACCTTTTCAATAATATTCTAATTTATTGAATATGACAGTAGATGTATAAGTAAAAATTTGAAGAACTAACAATTTACTTGGGCCATATAGACATGTATGCTGTCCTTATTAGTTATTTATTTTATTAGGGTGGTTTCTGCTACTTTTTAAAGTAGTATAATACACAAATTCATCGTGCTTCACCTAAAGCAATAACTTGAACTCAAGTAACCGATGACTACTGAGAGAAAAATGCAGCTCCTAGTGTTAAACAGAAATTGACCACCAGGCATTTGATGACCGCAGTTTCTAACAAACAGCGGGTACCCCTCAAATCTTCATGCCAACTACCTTCCTTACTCACAGATACCCTACTAAACGCAACACAAACACATAATGAACACATAGACAACAATGCTATACAAGATACATAATTAGCAATGAACATGAACTCTACCCATAATCCCTCCCCGGAGTCACATGATGAACAGTCACCCGCAGAGGGGCGCTACCATAGACCGTACAGCCTAAAACTGTCCGACAGTCTGTGCATTATGGCACGTCTGTTTACAGTAAAACAATTTTTATGACTGGATTCTTGGATTCTGACCAGGCAGCCATAAAAGTGCCTTTTAAGAAATCAGTCTACAGCATACAACTTCCTATACGTGGACACAAAGGCACATTACTGCTACCTACTGTTTTGGAGTTGTAAGTAGAAATGATTTGCAAACTTCACCAACTAGTATTAGATTGTTTTAACATAAGATATTCTAGTAAATTTTAAATAGTTGTATTTTAAGCTAAAACTGCATATTTTAAAACTATTCAAACACAAAACGCAATTTTATAGATTAGAATCTACATGTAAGACTTAAGATAAGGTAACACCCAGTTTTCTCTTTGAGTGTTTAATGACCATTTACTACTAAATCGTTTACAACGTACGGCAATAAGAAACGTCATCGACGTGCGCTGTCCATATGTGCTACCGGAGACCAACACACAATGAAGAACACAGCCTTTGTTGTTGCTGCATTTCTGTGTCTAGAAATAAATATGGAGAAAAGGAGGAGGAGGGGAATGAGGACACGGTGGTGGCTGTGGAGAACAGGCCATTCTGAATATCTGACATTCTAGTTATTCACACACCTTAGCTAAAACAAACTGACAAAATACAACAGGGAATAAAGTTTCCAAGAATTTTCTTCTCCTTTTTTCCCCGAAGTTAGAGGCTGAAGTTTTTAGCACAATGGATTATGATTAAATCTGTTGAACAAAAGCAAAAGCTGTCACTTATTTCAAAGGAAAGGTACTGTCGGTGTCACGAAGGAGGAGGGGGAGAAGTGAGACAAAGCAAGATGAAGCAGAAAACTGTCATCAAAAGAGAAATGAGTAACAATAGACTCAATGAAAAGAGGCAGACGTTTTGTTGTCTTCTCACACAGCATCATTACACTGGGAAAATAATCTCACGCAGAATAAAACGAAAAGATCGGGACAATAACTTGATGTCTTGATCTGTAACGTTTGATGGAATTGGTGTATTATACTAATTGTTGCTCTGCATTATCATTTACTCAGAGATACAGATTCCAGCAGCCTGTTTGGTTTAAATTTTTACATCCACATTTAAAGCATAATTCTTGGTTTCAGCAATGCTTTGGTTTTTTCAGCAGGAAGGCAAGTTAACTTTTTGCCATTAAAACAGCTATAACTTGCCAAAGCATCCAGTTTACCTGTTTCTGGCACCCAATCAGCAACAGAAAATTAAATCCCTAGAATGTATATAGATAAGCAGAATAGACTGAAATTATTTAGCCAAATCCAACAACTAAAAATCAATAGATTCTTTTAAATCAAATATTTATGGGCTTTAGAAGGTTGTAAAAACGTGGTTCACCCTCGAAGGACTAAATACCCATAAGGCTTTTTCCCTCTTTTTGCAGCAACGGGCTAATGTAATTTCTTATCATAAAGAGGGGCAGAAGGTACTAAGAGCAGGGCACATTTAAGAAGAAAGACAGCTTTCAGTAACGTTTAAAAGTGCTTTATAAAGTTCATGAACAAGCTGTAAACTGACTTGACAGATCACGTTCAGAATAAGCGACTTTTATTTCAAAATCAGACTGTCGTGCATGGGGTGATCTGGAGCAAATCAACTAAGAGCTGGAAGAGGGTCGGACTAATATGTAGGAATTATTTTCAATTTTTTTTTGCTTGTTAGTTAAAAAAGTAAAATGAGAAGTAATAATCTGATTGTACAGGGTCAAGAAACATACGTTTGCCTCGGCCACTTTTCAAAATAAATGGGGGAACAACTGCTCAGTTCTTGCTTTTATTATTTCTGTTATCACGCACGCTGTGATAACTACCCAGCAGTTCTTTATGATGAAGAAAACATCTCGGCCAGAACAAACTTTGTTCTTGCACTCAGCAGCTTGAGTATTTGAACAGACTCTGTTGCAACTAATCAGATATAAAAAAGATGATGGAAAGTGTACATTTGGTATTAGTTCTTTTTTAGCTACTTTTACTAAAAAGTTTAAATTTCAAGTTTATGTGGCTATAATAAGATTCCACAGCCAGAAAGGCATTTTATGTTTTATTTCTCAAACTACAATTTTGTCTTTTTTTTTTTAGTTTATTAGAACAATTGTCATAAGATGTTACACTTCGCCATTTCCTTTGCCATTTAACAGATGTTGCACATGGTCACACCTCCTTCTCCTCCATGTGAAGATATTCTTGACATGGAGGAGAATATGTCCTAAAAAAATTCCCAGTGTACAACTTTCTTTTGTGCACATGTACATAAAAGTCCCTCTTGGCTGCCTCTGAGTCTGTACTCAGCAGCGAATGTCACGTCTTCCTCCAAGTGTCAAGGTTTGAAAGATAATCTGAGCGTTTAAAATGCCAGGTTGTCATGCTGGACTGTGTTCAGCTGACAGGCAGATTTGTCATCCTGCCATGTGGCCATGAAGCCTCTGACGCCCTGATGGATTGTAGGACAGAAGGTCACAGAGATGGTCTGGGAGTTCCACCCCTCTGTCAGCACCAGGAGCTCTGAATCACCCCTGGCACATACAGCCTGATTTTTAGCCTTATCTGCTGAGTGTCCATTCAAAAATGTGTTTTTTTATATGTCATGTAAGTATAAATGTGTTCAAAAATCACTGTCATCAACATTTTCTTCTTATAAAGATGCGAAGGCCTTTACCTGAGTGGAATTGGATAGACCAGATCTTTACTAACAAATAGTATGACAGGTTACATCTTTTTTGAGGACAATGTGACATGTTCTAGCAGTGCTTTGGACAAACATTCATGAAAGGCATTCACTTACTGCCTGCCCCAAAAGAAAGTCACAATCTGGATTTCACAGAACTGTCATGAGAATCTGTCGGATAATTGCTGCATGAAGGATTATCTTTCAGTTGGTATTTAACTCTATCTGATGCAGTGAGTAGCTTCCCATTTCCTAAACAATGATGTCAGAAGATGCATCCTGAGGTCGCGGAAAAGATTTTAATCTGTTTCAGAATGGTCAAAGTTTTGGCTTTAAGCAAAACATCTAAGGAGGTTGCTCAAATAAGAGATTCTGGTCCTGTTCATAACTTTTATGGACAGGATTTCTAGGCGCAGCCAAGGGCCGGAGGGAGTCTGGTTTGGGGATCAGTGGATTTTGTCTCTTCTTTTTGCAGATGGTGTGGTCCTCCTGGCCCCCTCTATCCAAGACCTACAGCATGCACTGGGGCGGTTCGCAGCCAAGTGTGAAGCGGCTGGGATGAAGATCAGCTCCTCCAAGTCCGAGGCCATGGTTCTCAACTGCAAAAGGGTTGCTTGCCCTCTTCAGGTTGGAGGGGAGTTCCTGCCTCAAGTGGAGGAGTTCAAGTATCTCGGGGTCTTATTCACGAGTGATGGAAGAATGGAGCGGGAGATCGACAGACGGATCGGTGCGGCTGACGCAGTAATAGGGACGCTGTGCCGTTGTGGTGAAGAGAGAGCTGAGCCGAAAAGCGAAGCTCTCGATTTACCGGTCGGTCTACGTTCCTACCCTCACCTATGGCCATGAACTTCGGGTCATGACCGAAAGAACGAGATCCCGGATACAAGCGGCTGAAATAAGCTTCCTCCGTAGGGTGGCCAGGCACTCCCTTAGAGATAGGGTGAGGAGCTCGGCCATTCGGGAGGGGCTCGGAGTAGAACCGCTGCTCCTCCGCATCGAGAGGAGCCTGTTGGGATAACTTGGGCATCTATACCGGATGCCTCCTAGGCGCCTCCCTCGGGAGATGTTCCAGGCACGCCCCACCGGGACACGCTGGAGGGACTATGTCTCTTGGCTGGACTTTTATGTCATGACTTTATTGTGCTTTTTATTGTTTTTTTTATACTAAGTTCAATTCAATTCAATACAATTCAGTTTATTTATATAGCGCCAATTCACAACACATGTCGTCTCAAGGCACTTCACAAAAGTCAGGTACATACATTCCAATTAATCTTAATCATTGAACAGTGCAGTCAGATTCAGTTATTTATTCAAATTGGATAAAAAGTTTTTCTATCTAAGGAAAAGGGAAAAACCCCGAGCAGATTGCATCCAGTCAGTGACTTGCAGCATTCACTCCCCCTGGATGAGCATGTAGAAAACAGTGGACCAGTCACTGGCGTTGACTTTGCAGCAATCCCTCATACTGAGCATGCATGTAGCGACAGTGGAGAGGAAAAACTCCCTTTTAACAGGAAGAAACCTCCAGCAGAACCAGGCTCAGTGTGAGCGGCCATCTGCCACGACCGACTGGGGGTTAGAGAGATTTAATGTGTTTTATGTTGTACAGTGCTTTGTGACTTTGTGTCTATGATGGGTGCTTTATAAATAAACTTTACTTGCTCACTTACTATAGAAGTGCCTGGTTTCAGAGTGGTTCGAGGAGCCTGAGACATCACTTGAAACTGAAGCATCCAGAGCAAAACTTGGGAATGTTCAGGAGAAGAATTTGTGCAGCACCCTGACTCTCCCATCATCTCTACAAGATCTTGGCGCTAAATTAATAAACTCTGGATGGAAATAAATGTTGTGACATTGCAGAAGCGCATCGAAACGATGCCACAGCGAATTCACGCTATAATCAAAGCTGAAAGCCAAAGGTGGTGTAACATACACTATCAGTCAAACTTTCTCATCCAACTGAGTGAGAAAGTCTGTCCAGACTTTTGACTGGCAGAGTATATTGGGGGTGTGTGACTTTTTTTGGACGGGCAGTGTATTTTCTGTTTGCTTTTGCCTAAACTAGGCAGTTTCTTTAATTTGAACATGACAATAAAAAACATTCTCTGGGAGTTATTGGTATAGCATCTTTCTCCTGTGAGTGGGGACCTATTATTGATTATAATGAATGCATTTCCAGCATTTTTAACTCAACAAAAAAATGTCAAAAACACCAAAGGTGTGCCAGTACACCCTGCTCTGCATGCACCCTGAAGAAGCCCAGCCAAGGATCGACTCCAAATCTTCATCTGACGTAGAAATTCTGCCACTGCTAACTTTTCTCTTTTAATATTATGCATTTAAAATGACTGAAAACATATGTTTATGCAACATAAGTTGCTTAAAAGTGGAAACGTAATCTCCAAGAGAGTTTTGTGCGGTCCAGACAAACGTTTAGGGTGCTTTAAAGGCATAAAGGATTTAAAAACCTCGTCTTAAAAATGTCACATTTCATGTAAAATTTCAGTTTTGTTTTGGTTGATTTGTGACAACACTGTAAGATGTGTAAATCAGAGTCAGTTTGCAGGAGATTTGGCGTATCAGTATACAGTAACTATCAGCACAGAGATTAGGAGAACTGTTAATAAGCAATGGAACACCCAGAAGGATTGATTCGGACATAATGTGGGCTACATGCAGACTGGTGATGGTGGATGTGACTGATTTGATTCCCAATAAGCTGGCACACCAGAACAGACACCAGGGGCCATACATGGTGGTGTACGGTGGTTGCAGGAGTGTCTGACAGAGAGACGTTCAACAGATGCTTTGCATGGATGTAGACACATTAGACAGCATTACCAGGACTAGAGGAAGTTTAAAAGGGACATGTTTGTTGTTGCCAAACTTGACAAAAGCTGGACAAAAACACACTCTTCATACTCTGTGTCACCAACGCCGACAGGTCACACACAGATGAACACACACTCCCGACAGGGAGCGATACCTTTCATAGCAGCAAACATCACCATCTTCTTCGCGCCCTCCAATACCCTACCTCTTCATTTAATCCATTTTTGCAGTGTGCTGAAAGGATCCAGCTCTTCTTGCTAAAGCTCATTGAATCTGTCTGACACTTTCAGAACAGGGAGGTGCTAAAGAAGAAAAAATCTGTTCTGCTATTTTGATATCTGTCCATTTTGGAAAAGCAAATCTGGTTTCAGTTTAAATTATTCAAACTTTCTGTGACCTGGAAAGTTGCAAAGTTCCATTTACTTCTAAAGCTCCGGGCACACTGCTGTCACTGTTTTTGCAGCAACAAGGTGACATAAAACGATTCTGTCTGTGATCACGTCCGAACACCTAATGTTCGCTCATACAGAACCGCTGCAGCTCTCGCTGAGAAACACCTGAAAACTTAGTCTGACGAGGCGAGCGCTTCCATCCATATGAATGATTGGGGTCAGCTGGAAACGCTGGCTAAATGGAGTGTGAATGACTTTAACGACCGGCTCTACCTACACGTCTGCAATCTCTCTCTCATATTTCCTCAACGTTGTCATGGCTCACTGTCTGTGCTTCGGCTGCCAAAAGGGGTTGATTTTAAACAAGTTGCCGAATCCCAGCGTTGTTCATTGGTCCGAACCAGGACTTTCCAATTTCACCTCTGGTTTTCATCCTCAGTTAATGCCCATTTTTCCAAACTAGAGCAGCATCAGTAAAGCTTTTAATGATCATGTTGTAGAAATTTGTTCTAGTAGGATTTTAAAGGAGAAAAAACATAAAAGAAGTGAAACAAAAAAAAAAATAGTGACATAGTAAAAGAAAGCAAACATTTGGCACCAGTTTAAACGTCTGAAGGACGATGGTGAGGGAAAGGTTGGTAACTCTGGAGCATAAAGGAAGCCAATACAAGACTAATTTGGTAGAAACAAACTGTTTTGGAGCTTCTTTTACATTCTGTAAAGCTATTTAACCACATGTCTTCTCATAAGGCCTGCACAGTGGCACAGTTGGTAACTCTGCCTTGAAGCAAGAAGGTCCTGGGTTTGAATCATGGCCTGGGGTCTTTCTGCATTTGCATGTATTGGTTCTCTCCGGGTATTCAAATTGCCCTTAGATGGTTGTCTGTCCTGTGTGTCTCTGTATTGCCCTGTGATGGACTGGTGACCTGTCCAGGGTGTACCCCGCCTCTCGAACAATGATTGCTGGAGATGAGCACCAACCCGCTTGCAACCCTGAAAGGACAATGGATGGGTTTTCTTAAAAGTGCACAGAGGGGATTTTTTGTTATCCAGCCCACATGTGTTTTGTGGCTATGGAGAAGCCTCACGCAGTCCCTTGAGGTAGTTTGTGTTAGAATGCTGAGTTTGAATTTATTGGGTATCCAGTATCTATACAACCAATCTGTGCACATTTGGACTTTTTTGGGTTGCCAGGGCTGCCAGTCACCTGCTTCCTCGATGATGGCAGGTCCTTTGGACATGAGATATGGAGCATGACAAAAAGATTACAAGCAGCTGAAATTAACTTTAACTGTAGGGTGGCCAGGCTCTGCCTCATTGATACTGCAAGGTTCACCTTCATCCTGTGCGTAGAGCCCTTTTTTCCCTAGTATAAATCCTGTTAGTTCAGATATGCAGTTAGGAGAGGGGCTGAATGCCTGGTAACACCAAAGCCTTGTAGATTTTCCTTCTACATTCCTCATGGTAGAGACCCCAGGGAAGAACCATAACTTCCTGGAGGGACTGTATATCCTCCTTGGCCTGGAAACAACTTTGAAATGCTCCAGAAGAAATAAGAAAGGATTGTGTTGGGAATTTGTCACCTGAGGATGTATGGATGGATGGAAAGTCAAAGATGCTAAGCAGCTATGTTTTTAATCAGCTGTTGACCCAAAAAGTGATTTAAATGCTTTATTTTTTGTATTTTTCTTATAGACCAGTCGTTTAATTAGCTGCTTTTTCCTGTCAGTATAAAATGTCATACAGCTACATTTAACGAGTTAATGGTTTCTCTAATGCTGCAGCAGATTTTGGTATACAGCATATATTTTTACTCATATTCATCTTTAAGCTCCAACCAAAATAATTTGAGATGAGGTATTATCGCATGCATTCCACGCAGGAGATTAAACAGCACTTCCTCTTCTTTCCACGTTTAATCCTCTCTTACTTCATCTTTCCGTTGGCTCTGGATAAAAAGAACAATAACATATTATCAAAAAGGTATTAACTTTTCCTGCTCTTTACCGTCGGCCCGTTGAGGAGGATAAAGTGGGAGCAGTGATCTGTCAGAGGTGGGTGTCACAAGCAGATGGGAGGGAGGTGATGAGCAATGTTTGGAGTCATCATTTTGTTTTCTTTTTATCCACATGACTGAACAAAAGCTGAGCGCTAAGGTGGAAATTACACATGAATGGAGTGTTTAACCTAAAGGAGTTGTACTCTGTTGTTTTCCAGTGCTTTTCCGTGGTAATCCCAGACAGAAAGGGGTCACGGTGTTGTTGTTCTGGGTTTCAAACATCCAGGAGTCGAGGTTGTATATTTTACATGCAAATATCTGCATTTTCCCCTGCAACAGCTCAAAGACCTGCTTGGTTAGGTGACTAGTTTGGTAATAGGTGCTGATCTTCAGCAAAAATCAGCAAATTGTTGATTAAATAGACCATCGCCAGCAGGACATTTTACTGCACACATGGACACAATAAGACCAGTGGACTGGAAGTGTCTCCTGCATCATTTCCATCTGCCATTAAACTAAATATACTCAACACTACACTGACCAGCGACATTAGTTAGATATGCTGGTCCATGTGGAAATGATAGCATCACACAGTCACTGCAAATTTGTGATGTGAATCTGCCCCTGCACCACATCCCAAAGGTGCTGTACTGGATTGAGATCTGGTGACTGTGGGGGTCAGTAGAGTACAGTGAACTCATCGTCATGTTTAAGAAACCAGTATGGGATCATTTGAGCTTTGTGACAAGGATACTTGCAGCAGTTTAATTCATCATCAGACGATGGGGCCACTGTGGTCATAAAGGGCTGGACATGGTCAGCCACAATACTCAGGTTTGCGGTGGTGTTTTAACATTGCACACTTCACCGTTCTCCGTTTTTCCTCTGCTAGAAGCTCCATCTGGCCTGGTTCTGTGTGCTCTGTCCGTCTCAGTCATGCTGTTTTTGGGCAAGACACTAATTCACATCTATATACTGAATGAAACATATTTTCTTTTACCTTGGCATATATGTCTATTTTATAAAATCTAGAAGTAAAAACAATAGTGATTTTAATATTTTAAAAATGAATTTTAAAACTGTAAAATCATTTCTCGAACCCTTCAGCTCATTAAGGGTCTTTAGGAGCTGCCGTCAAAATGTCATTTAGAAGCGACCAACCACTAAACAGGAACCTTTCCTTAGGGAAGCGGATTATTTGTGATAAAACCCAGTTTGTCTGTGTTGCCAGTGTTTGGGAGCTCTCCCATTTTTTAAAACTGGTTCTGTTTAGCAGTCTTTGTTCAAAACAAAAGCTGCCGTTGAAGTGATTAATGAACAGTAACGCTTTGGTGACACGAGTATTACATCATTTCAGCTAAAGCTGTCCTCACTGTCTCAGTTTAACAGTCGTTTATAGTGGACCACCTCTTCTGGCTGAGAGTCAGTAAGAGCTACAGTGTGTAAATCCTGGAAAGATCCTAGAAGAATAAAGTGATAAAGCCCTAAAAGGCTCCTAACCTAAAAGGCCTGAAAGCAAATAAGCAGCACTGAGGTGAGAGGGGGCATAAACATGAATGAATTCCTTCCAGGGGTCACTTTATGTCTGTCTGAGCTCCAGCTATGTGTCTGAGTCAGTTAATGAACCCTTGGAAGCTAAAGCCGAAGCCCCCCCACCTCTCTTTTACAAGATAATTTTACAGCCCCGGTGAATCTCCAGGAAAGCCCACAGTGTGTGTCTGAGTGTGCATACAGGCATATGTGTCCTCCTCCCGTAAGGGTTTGTCTTCATAATTTATATGCCTGTGCCAGTGTCTGTGTGACCTGAAACAATGCCCTCCCATTTTACTGCCTGCAGCAGCACTTTTCTAACTGAAATAGAAAAAAAAGGACTAAATGAAGTACAATAACCTTAAGACAAGGCAGCAGTAAGTCACAGGGCGACAATCCGAGTGGAAATAATATCACTGCTGTCCTCTGGAGACCTCTTAACTCCGGTGTTATTGGATTATCCCCATAACAACAGATGCTGGAATATGAAGAGAGTAAAATTGTCTTGCAAATAATCATGTTGGCATCCTAATTGTGTCTGGAAGTAAAAAAGATATCTCATAACCAAGGACAAACAAACAAATAGTAAAGCCAACATAAAGTTTAATGTCAGGGGCACTCAGGGTGGACTCCACTTCAGCCCTTAAACCTACTACTTAAGCAGATAAACACTCAAGCCACTTTGTTAGCCACTCACATCCCAGTAACTTAATCCATTTTTTCATCTAGACATGGTGAAGATGACCTTTAAACCTAGAAAGTTCAAGCCATGCATCAGACGACTGAAGAAAGGTGATTTAAGTGACATGATCTACAGAGATTTTCATGGGTAACCCTCCTCGGCTTTATAGAAAATGGCCAAAAATATAAAATATCCAGTGAGCGGCAGTTGTGTGGATGAAGATGCCTTGTTGATGTCAGATGACAATGGCCGACTAGGTTCAAGATGATAGAAAGGCAACGGCAGCTCAAATAACTACCAAAAGTATGCAGGGGACCCTCTCGCAGATGGGCTACAGAATCAAGAGAGCACACCGGGTACCAAATCTGTCAGCTAAGAACAGAAAAGGCTACAGTTCACACTGGCTCACCCACACAGGACAATACCTGCAAGGTCTGATAAGCCTTGATTTCAGCTGCAACGTTCAGAAGGTAGGTTCAGGAGGTAGGGTAAACAACAAGAAAGGATGGATCCATCCAGTGTTGTATTAGTCCTTCAAGCTGGTGGTTTAATCTTGCGCAAAATTCCTTGTTACACTTTTTGGCCTTTTGGTACCAACTCATCGTTGTTTAAAAGCCACAGCCTCTGGGTGTTGTTGTCGACCATGTCCATCCCTTTATGAACACAGTGGTCCCATCTCCTGATGGCTACGTCAAGCAGGACAAGGCACCATGTCCCAAAGCTCAGGTCATCCCACACTGGTTTCTTGAATGTGAGAACAAGTTCACTGACCTCCCATGATCTCCACAGTCACAGGACCTCATTTCGGTAGAGTGCCTTTGGGATGTGGTGGAATAGGACACTTGCGTCATGGATGTACAGCTGACAAATCTTTAGCATCCTGTCAATATTTACGCAAATCTCTATGGAATGTTTCTGGAAATGCATTTTCATCATTCAGGCAGAAAACTGTACCTGTTAGTATTACCAGCTAAATGGGTTAGCTACATTCCTCGGATTAGTCAGTCAGGACTTAATCAAACCTGACCACCTCGAAGAGGTAAAGCCATAACCCAGTCCCAGTCTGTGCTGGGAACTACTGCAGGTTTCACCAATGGTTCAGGCATATTGTCTTTCCATTATGGTCATCTGGCTGTCTTACATTCATCTCCCTGCACCATGCTCAAGTATTGTCCTACACCCTGCTCTGAGGGATCAGCAAGGTTTGCCATCAAAATGCCTGTTGAGGTAAGGTGCAAATGCTTTTCTTTTTGTTTATTTTATCAAACAAAAAATTTGGGTACAATAATAAGGGTAATCGTTTGTATCGGGCTAACCCAAGTGTGGCAACTCCATAATACCTCTCTCTTTATTCAACAAAAGAAACTAAGTATCAGTCTTCATCCACAGCCAAAATCCCGTCATAGCAAAGGTTAGGTCTACTGAGACATGCTCTGGTGCATATAGTGTAGACCAATAGGTGAGCCAAACACATTATACATTTGTATAGTGTAACAATAGTGTCTTAAAGGGACATTTGATGTCTTGCTCTTAAGAAAAAAAACGTTTTCATTTATTTGAGTGTTTAAATGGTCTCAATAATTATATTTTGAATCATATTTGATATCTGCAGCATTAAAATCAGCCGCTTTGCCATTTCTTCAAAATTCACTGACTTCCTTATATGTGAAAAACAGACTTTTAGAAAAACTTTAGGCTCGGAAATATTCAGTCCTAATTATACTTATAAGAAGGGCACCAAGTTTAACGAGATACCGTTTAACTCAAATATCCTCCAAACACTCATCCAGGCCACAAAAAGCATGGAAGAACAGAAACGTCATAATATCATTATCTGAACTGTTATGAATGTCGATGTAATCCAATGTCATTACCTGCTCCTGTGTCTAAAATATATGCCTAACCAGGCTAAAAGCCCCTCACACTGGAACAGCACAACATTAATATATTAGCTACTGTTTTTAGCTTGTGTTTGCTAAAAGGCAATTACCGAAAAATAGGAAACATCTAATTAAATTCATGTTTTTTTTACACTTACAAAGTAAAGATTATTACATTCTGATTTTATTTTATCCTTGATAGGATGCTTATCCTCAGAAGATGAGTCCTAGCTGCCATTAATAAATGCTATTTATGTTGAAAATAGAAAAGAGTGTAAAAAAAAAAATAGAACAACTGTTTTGCAAGAATGAAGACTTGAGTGACGGTCCGAATGTTCCTCCTTCCTTCATTGAACACTTGGCACAAAAAGTCAGGAAATTTGTATATGGTCCATTATTACTTTGTTGTAACAATGCTTCTGGGTAATTATTCTTAACCTTCTGGAGAGCCCGTTTAAATGGTTCCACATTTATTGAGAAAATCCATTTGTGGGCTGAACAGCGGAGTTGAGTATTTAGGTTGACAAATCCTCTCTGCTAATGTCAAACAGCTCATTCTGCTGTTCATTCTTGTTTGGTGTAATTTATGTGACTTGATGATTGACATTTCAAGAAAATACGACATGCTGGCAATTTATCTATTCTTTTAATAAACAGGGGCCTTAGTAGGGTAAATCATACACAACCCTGCAGTTCATCTGCATACTGGTCACTAGTTAGGATGGCAATACATGCTGGCACAGTGCTCATGGGGTTTGGTCACCTGCCGATGCGAAATGCTCCAGGGAAAACACTCTGTTCAACAGAGGATTTTATTTAAATCGGGCCCATATGAAAAATTACAGATTGATGCATCAGATCCGTGTGGATCAAAGCCAATTGTTGAAGCATTCTCCAAGAACTTTGCACACAGCCCCGATTTATTAACTTTTCAGAGAGCACCCACACACTTTCTCACTTTTGACATTCCCCACTAGGGCATGTGCGTCCCACATGGGGCTTAAGTGTTAGTGTTATGACAGAGAACCATATCCTTCCAGGTACAGTCGGATCTCTTCTTCTGATCTGGACAAACATTATCTTGTCAAGTGCCTCACCATGTTATATCAAATTATTATGCCTCCTAGAAGAAGTCCAACATCTGTTACTTGATCGGAGACATACTCCCCATCTCCCTTGGGCTGAACTCATGATGAACCTATACAATGGAATGGAACATTAATGTTAACTCATGACACTACACTCCATCATGCTGGAAAATCGACAGTTACCAAAACTGTTCAACAATAACTTTCTCCAACAAACCAAGAACAACCAAGATTCTTGGGTGGAATCACGATGAAGCCCAATCTATGCCCATCCTCTGCTGTATATCATTGTAAGTCCTGAAGAATTTCAGACTGTCCTTCATGTTTCTCTGGGACAAAGGTGGTTTATTTCCCACCAGATTTATCTATTCAGTTTAAAAGGTCTGTATATTGAGAGCAAAGTGGAACTGTAGTCAGTGTGTACAAACCTGGCCAATAAATCTGATTCTGCCCACTAGTTCCAGGTGAAATCACATCCTTATGCTGCCAGTTTAAGCAAGCTTCGCACTGATGGCAACACAGTGTCTCTGGAGATGAACCTCTTCACCTCTGATCCAGAAGACAAGTTCTTTTAGGCTTTCAGGCCAATTTGCTCCTCTTTCATAGCAGTCAGTCTGCTAATCAGATTAATACGGACTTTAGACGGGCTCTTTTGCAGCTTCACCTGTGCTGACGATGGGACCTGAAATTAGATTATGTTTCAGGCATATATGTAGGGATTTATTTGTCACAAAGAGCTTGTGCAGCACATTGTGTTTAATCTATGCCCGATCTCAGATTTACAGGACTGTAATTGCAGAAAATGTAAAGATAGGACAAAAATAATTAGTTATAAATAAAATACCTTGAGAATATAAACTGATGATGGATATCTGATCCATGATATCCAAATTTTCCAGCCTTCATGTTTTTCTGTACCTTCAGTAAACCACTTAACTATAGGTATGGTCTTGAAGAGCTTTTAATATGTTTTCTTAGCACCGCAGCTCACATTCCCAGGGTCACTCAGCTGAGTTTGTTGAGCAGCCACTTTCCTGCATCTCCAGGGCACTGAAGAAGTGCCCTCAAAAAATGAACAGAAAATGACACTTAATGCCTTTCGACACAAGGCCTTCAAACAGCACAGAGGTACATTTGCCTAGAAAATCGCATCTCCAACCTCAAAGTGGTTCTGTTTTTACCCAACCTCTGCTAACAGCAGTGTTCTTACCAGCAGAGTTGAAACAAGCTGTGTGCCTCTCCCAATACCCACAAGATAGGCACTTCTGTGCTTTATTTCTGCTTGATCTACAGCAGTTTGAATATCTTATGGCACTTTTAGCTACAATTTCAAGAGCATTCAATCGATATATTGTAAATACTGTGTGCAATAGGAATAAAGGCAACTGTAAATTTATTCTAAAGATTAAAAAGTACCAAAACGTCAAAGTAGCGAAATATGAAGTGTAAAAGACTATATTCTCATTGAGCCACTAAGTAACTAATTTTTGCAGCATGTTTAGGTTCATTGTTCAGTTGGAAGACATATTTGTGCCCAACTATCAACTTCCTGGCTGATGTCTTGAGATGTTGCTTCAACATTTCCACATAATGGTCTTTCCTCATGATGCCATCTATTCTATGACATGCACTAGTCTCTCATGCAGCAAAACATCTCACATATCATGATGCTGTCACCTCCGTACTTCACAGTTAGGATGTTGTTCTCAGTTTTGAAATTGTGCTACGTTTTTCCTCAAAATGTAACACTGATTATTAGAGCAGTTATTAAAACAGTTCTTGTATCATCAGACCACAGAGCACACCTGCACAAATTAAGGTGTTTGTCCTGAGTGCACTTGCATACGAATCTGGGTTTCCATGACCCTTTTATACTAACTTCTTCTTCCTCTGTAAGTGGTCTTTTAGGGCATATTGATGCAGGACTTGTGTTACTGTGGATAATGACTCTCTTACCAGTTACACCCAGCATATTCCCAAAGTCATTGGTTTTGTTCTGGGGTCAATTCACACATTTTGCATCAAAAAACATTCACCTCAGGGATAAAAACCCATCTTACTGGACAGTATGATGGCTGGGCATTCCCATGGTACACTTGCATATAGTCCTTTAAACAGATGAACATGGCACCTTCAGGCTTCTCAAAATTGTACCCAAGTTCTGGGTCTGCCCTGGGGTCTCTAGGAGCACTTTCCAAGGGTGGCATCCTAACCTGACACCTGATTCACCTACATTTGATCAGCACGAGTCGTGTGTTGATTCCAGGCTTAACCCGGTTAACAAATCTCTTTACCACATCTCTGAGACTAAGCGTCCGGTACAGAGGAAGCTAGTTTCAGCTTCTTGTATCCAAGTGTAACAATGAGCCATTGTTACATGTATATTTTATTTGTTGGTGAAAGACAACACAGTTAAACAACATCTTGTTTTGCAATTCAATTTATTTTGGCTGTTTTGGGTGCCAACAGCTTGGTTACTTTGCTGCATCAAAAAGATTAAAGCAGTTTCAACCGAATTTTTTCGGAGCCTGCTTTCGGAGCTTTTTTTCAACCGTTCTTGGGTCCCACCTCCAAGACCACTAGTCCTCCTGACAAGCATGTGACAAGTGGTGTCAGGAGTTACGGGTTGAAACTACATGGAAAATGATGACACGGGGTAGCAAACAGGTGGAGCACCAAGAGGAACCAGATGGTGGTGAGCCAGTTCCTTCAGATGACCAGCAGGGAGCAGCAGCAGAAGCCAGCAATCCTGATAAACTGGAGGAATTAACCAGTCTGGTGAGGTCTCTTATCCACTCCCAAGCTTCCAGAGATCAGCAGGTGGAAAAGGAGTTGACACGCCAAGAACAAATGTTGAAGAATCTGAAGCATCAAGTTCAGCAGATTCAAGCTCAGATGAGAGAACTGAAAGATGACTTTGAAAGACGAACTGGGCCACAAGTTGAGGATGACGATGATGATGATGAAGAGGACAGTCCTGATAATTGTGATCATCAAGTAGTTGCACATGACCAACCAGCGGAGCCACCCACACCAAGGGCGCTAAAGCTACCCAAACAGCCAAAGATCCTGCACTCTCACTAGATGATGACAAACATTATTTAATGACTTTTGAAAGAATAGCCACAATTTGCTGCTGCATATTTGGATAATGTGGTAATCTTTAGCCAGTCTTGGGAGGACCATGTTATTCACCTTCAACAGGTTCTTCAGTTAATAAAAAATGCTGGCCTGACAATTAATCCAAGCAAATGCTCATTGGCAAGAAATGACGTGGAGTATCTGGGCCATATTGTTGGCCAAGGTGTGGTAAGGCCCCGGGTTGGAAAGGTGGATGCCATCCACTCCTATCCTGTCCCAACAACCAAAAAGAGGGTTCGAGCCTTCCTAGGATTGGTAGGTTGGTACAGTAAATTTATTCCACATTTTGCTGATAGAGCAGCAGTGCTAACTAATCTCACAAAGGCTTCAGCACCAGTAAAGGTGAAATGGACAGCTGATTGTTACAGAGCCTTTACAGACCTGAAGATGTCCATAACATGCAAGTCTGTTCTTCACACCCCTGATTTCAATCATTCCTTCATTCTTCAAAATGATGTTTCAGCAGTTGGCCTGGGAGCTGTGCTGTTGCAGGATGTGAATGGACAAAGAAAACCAGTACTGTTCCTGAGCAGGAAACTCCTGGATCGAGAGACTCGGTACTCAACTGTGGAAAAAGAGTGCTTAGCCATGTGCACGTTTATTGGTTCTGGGACGCACCATCAGGGAATGGGAAGGGAGTTTGGTTTCACATATGTTTCTATGTCAAGTTTGGAGTACTTATTGGGATTAAATTAAAATATTTTCTGTTTTGTCTTGATCTGTAATCTATTGTTATATTAGCTGTTAATTTAATGTAAATATTCTTGTTTGTTTATCCTTTTTGCAGTTGTGTATCCCTTGTAATGGTTTCTCCCAATTTAGTTTCACCTCTAATTAACTAGTATGTCTGTCACTGTCCAGGTTGTTGTTGGTGGTGTGGCTTGGTTACTTTGCTGCATCAAAAAGATTAAAGCAGTTTCAACCGAATTTTTTCGGAGCCTGCTCTTTTTTTTTCAACCGTTCTTGGGTCCCACCTCCAAGACCGCTAGTCCTCCTGACAAGCATGTGACACCAAGATTTAATTATTTCGGTCATGATGTATATGTCGAAACCACAGGTGAGGATTAGAATGTACAGTACCTTGCAAAAGCCTCCATACCTCTAACCTTGATACATAATTTTCAAATGTTTTTACAAATAAAATGTTGTATTTAGCCCCCTATACTCCAATACCCCTAAATAAAATCCAGTACAACCAACTGCTGTCACTTAATTAGTAACGAGAGTCCCGTGGGTCATTTAATCTCTTTATAAATGCAGCTGTTCTGTGATGGCCTTAAAGGTTGTTTGGACAATTTGGGTGAGCAAATCATGAGCATCATGAAGACCAAGGAACACAGTAGACAGGTCATGGAGAAAGTTAAAGGTTAAATCAGGGTTAGGTCATGATAACAACATCCCAATCTTTGATCATCTCAGAGACGGATCACTCCATTAAAAAAAAATGGAAAGAGGCACGACTGCAAACCTGCCAGTTTATGGTTGCCCACCTTAACTAACAGGCCAGAAAAGTAGAACATAAATAGGAAAAGCAACCAAGTCCCATGGTAACTCTGGAGGAGCTGCTGAGACCAACAGCTCAGGTGGGTAAATCTATTGACAGGAAAACTACAAGCCATGAACTCCACAACTCTGGCCTTTGTGGATAAGTGACAAGAAGAGAGACAAAAGAAGTTCATACTTCTAAATTATGGTAAAACATGGCGGTGGCAACACAATGATGTGTAGATGCTTGTCAGGGACGCTCATCCAAGTTAATAAGATGGATGGAGCTAAAAACTGGTCAATCCTGGAGCAAAAAGACATGAGGCTGGGGCAGATGTTCACCTTCCAGTAGGACAACAGCCTTTAAAATGCAGCCATAGCTACAACTGAATGGTTAGTCCAAAGCAAATTCATTTGTTAGAATGGTCCAGGTAAAGTCTAGAGCTAAATCCAATTGAGAATATGTGGCAAAATTTCAACACTAATCTTCAAAGATGCTCTGCATCAGATCTGATAAGAATTTGCAAAGGTTTCATTCTGAAGATCTGTGTGCATTCCTCCTATTCCCAGTTGGGAACCTGGGACTTTGAAAGTTAGTTATACTGCCTTGTATGCACCTTAAAGTTCCCTCTGGAGGGCAAAGGTGGATAATCTCTAGAACAAAAGCGGAATCATGGTTTTTGTAGTAAGATACGATGATTAAACAGGTTTCACTCGTCGTAAGACATAATTCAGATAAAACGGAAACAGGTGTTTTTCAACATACAGTGCCTTCCGAAAGTACTCGACCCCTTTGAACTGGTCAACCTCTTGCCACATTTCAGGCTTCAAACATAAAGATATGACATTCTATTTTTTTGTGAAGAATCAACAACAAGTGGGACACAATCGTGAAGTGGAATGAAATTTATTGGATGTGTCAAACCTTTTTAACAAATAAAAAACTGAAAAGTGGGGCGTGCAATATTATTCGGGCCCCTTGCGTTAATACTTTGTAGCGCCACCCTTTGCTGCAATTACAGCTGCAAGTCGCTTGGGGTATGTCTCTATCAGTTTTGCACATCGAGAGACTGAAATTCTTGCCCATTCTTCCTTGCAAAACAGCTCGAGCTCAGTGAAGTTGGATGGAGAGGGTTCGTGAACAGCAGTCTTCAGCTCTTTCCACAGATTCTCGATTGGATACAGGTCTGGACTTTGACTTGACCATTCCAACACCTGGATACGTTTATTTGTGAACCATTCCATTGTAGATTTGGCTTTATGTTTTGGATCACTGTCTTGTTGGAAGATAAATCTCCGTCCCAGTCTCAGGTCTCTTGCAGACTCCAACAGGTTTTCTTCCAGAATGGTCCTGTATTTGGCCCCATCCATCTTCCCATCAATTTTGACCATCTTCCCTGTCCCTCCTGACGAAAACCAGGCCCAAACCATGATGCTGCCACCACCATGTTTGACAGTGGGGATGGTGTGTTCAGGGTGATGAGCTGTGTTGCTTTTACACCAAACATCGTTTTGCATTGTGGCCAAACAGTTCGATTTTGGTTTCATCTGACCAGAGCACCTTCTTCCACATGTTTGGTGTGTCTCCCAGGTGACTTGTGGCAAACTTTAAACAATACTTTTTCTGGATATCTTTGAGAAATGGCTTTCTTCTTGCCACTCTTCCATAAAGGCCAGATTTGTGCAGTGAACGACTGATTGTTGTCCTATGGACAGACTCTCCCACCTCAGCTGTAGATCTCTGCAGTTCATCCAGAGTGATCATGGGCCTCTTGGCTGCATCTCTGATCAGTCTTCTCCTTGTTCGAGATGAAAGTTTAGAGGGACGGCCGGGACTTGGTAGATTTGCAGTGGTCTGAAACTCCTTCCATGTCAATATGATTGCTTGCACAGTGCTCCTTGGGATGTTTAAAGCTTGGGAAATCTTTTTGTATCCAAATTCGGCTTTAAACTTCTCCACAACAGTATCTCGGACCTGCCTGGTGTGTTCCTTGGTCTTCATGATGCTCTCTGGGCTTTGAACTGAATCCTGAGACTATCACAGAGCAGGTGCATTTATACGGAGACTTGATTACACACAGGTGGATTCTATTTATCATCATCAGTCATTTGGAACAACATTGGATCATTCAGAGATCCTCACTGAACTTCTGGAGTGAGTTTGCTGCATTGAAAGTAAAGGGGCCGGATAATATTGCACGCCTCACTTTTCAGTTTTTTATTCATAAAAAGTTTGACTCATCCAATAAATTTCATTCCACTTCACAATTGTGTCCCACTTGTTGATTCTTCACAAAAAATTAGAATTTTATATCTTTATGTTTGAAGCCTGAAATGTGGCAAGAGGTTGAAAAGTTCAAGGGGGTCGAGTACTTTCGCAAGGCACTGTAAAACAACGTAAAACAACAAGTGTTCTATTAACCCAGATCGTTTTATTTCCAGTTTTCCAGTATAAATGTTTTGCATGCAGACTTTATAAGCTGTTTTTGAGGCCACGTTTGGTCAATGCATCTAATATTTCTTTAAACGGCGAGTCACAACTATAAATGTCAAGCAGTGCACAACTATCTCTAAGATCCCACTTCCTTTGACAAAATGGCATTCTACGAGGTGTGAACCCAACACCTGGACAGATGCTGAATGTCATCTCTCTCATCATGTCTCCTGACAGTTCCTCCTGCGTGCTGTGCGATGAAACAAAAAGGTCATCCAAGTCTCTGTTGTTCAATGAATGTCTTTGATAAGTTTCAAAGACAGTCTTCATTGACAAGTGGTGGAAAACAAAAATAAAGAAATGTGTGGAGGTCATAAATACATGTATGAGCGTTGCTGTGATGAGAGGGAATGATGAGTGAAGGAGAAACTTCAGACATTTCTTCCTCTGAGGTTCTTTTTTAATCAGAGAGAGCCAACAGGGGAGAGTGGATGAAAGACTAAAGGGATGGGAGATGAATGGTTCTGGAAGAAAAGGTGATTAGCCTCGGACTATTCACTACTATTAGGAGGTAAACCTTTAAAGGAAAATTCTGGTTATATATTGGTTTTACACCTTCTAATCACTTCAAGAGGTCCTGATCAAAAGTTTTCCAGGCTAGATGAAAAAATATTTTGGGCTTTGGCTACTTTTTCACTTGGCTTCAGTCCAGTTCCTGACAATTTTAAGAGAAACTTTTTAACCTTTAAATCCTTAAGACACAAAACAGCTCTTAAACTCCAGAGATTAATCAGGGTTGCTGTGACACAAACATCTGAGCAGAAAGAAACAATTTTTATGTGGTTTGTTACCTTCTTAAAATACGTCATGTAAGTTCACCTGACAAAATGTCTTTACATCGTTTGAAGAAAATCTGTCTGGTTTGAAGGAAGGTAAAGCAACAAGAGATGGTCTAAACATTTGAAAAATCCATCTTGGCTTGTTTAGGTAAATTTTATCCAAGTATAACGAGGTATTCATAGGCTTCTTGACTACCTGGCATCTAAACAGACATCTCAGACAGCCATGAGAGAAAAGACAGGCCATCAAGACAATACAGTCGGATAAGATTCGTCTCCTCCAATGGTCCCTAGATCTTCCTTAAGGTGTCTCTCTTTGTGTCAGACTTCAGGCCATTCTTATCCCTTCTGCTGTAGAGCAAACAGAACGGTCTCTTTATAAGGGCTGGAATTTAGGTTCATGTTTGGATCATTCATCCACCCATTCTTTGTTGCATAGGCAACAATTCCAGGAGGCAAAGCCAGACATCGTCCTCCCCAGAGGCACTCTCCTGCTCATCCTGCAGGATCCCGAGATGCTCCAAAGCTGGAAGGGATATATAGTATCTACAGGAGGTTCTGGGATCTGACTGGGGTCTCCGCTGGTGTAATGTGCCTGGAAACCTCCACAGAAACATTTCCATGAGGTCCGATAGTGAGATGTCTGAACCACCTCAGTGGACTTCTTTTTTTTTTGGGAGGATCAGTGTGTCTACTCCAAGCCCCCAGATGAGCTTCTAAGCCCCTCTAACGACATAGTATTCAACTTTCATAGTCTCTGCAGGTTCAGAAAAGACTTGAAGTTCACATTTATAAATTGTTTTCAGCAGATTTTTTTTCCACATGCTTAACTGCGCCAGCTGAGGCATCACATACTATGTGATTTGTCAAAACAACTAAAGTCAATTGAAATCATCAAGGTCTTGTGCAAACTTTCCATGGGTGACATTGTAACACCCATGAACCCCTTAGAACCCCAGAGATGGTCATTTTACTAATCACACAGGAGCCTTGATAATGACATTTTAGAAAATGCATTTGGCTTTATTCAAACCTCTGTGTATCATGCTCTAATAAGGGTTGACCAGCAAACAGGGACAAAATATGCATGGAAACATTTCTTTATCTATAAATTAGCTGCTCCAGGCTTTACAACAGTATAGATTGTAGCTGTTTGCAGAAAAGCAGAATTAATTCACAACATTAATGAAAATGACTCCAAACAAGGTTTAGGGTGTTCAAATATGGTCTTCAAACAGTGGAAGCCATGTCATCTGCTGGCATTGGTCTGATGTGTTTTATCAAGTCCAAAGTTAGCTTAGCGGTCTACCAGGACATTTTAGAGCACTTTCTGCTGACATATTTTAAGGAGATGCTGATTTTATTTTCCAGCAGGACTTGGTACTGGCCCACACTGCCAAATGTGGTAATGTGCTTGATTGGCATTAAAGTGGCCTGAACTGAACCCTGTAGATAATCTATGGAGAAAATGAGAGACACCAGAACCAACAATGCAGATGACCTGAAGCCACTATCAAAGCAACATGGACTTCCGCTACACCACAGCAGAACCACAGGTGATTGCCTTCATGCCACGCTGCAGTGATGCAGTAATTCATGCAAAAGAAGCTCCAACCACTTCCTGACTAAATATACTGTACAATATATGGACTTACTTTTCAACAGTATTACAAATCCTATGTTTATCGATTGTAATGTAATTATCCTGGGAACTGTGTAATTCATCTCCATCCCTCGTCATTTTCTGAATTACTGAAAAAAATCCAGTTTTATTGATGTAATGATTTTTTGAGATGCACCTGAATCCATCTGGATGTCTGGTACATCTGATCGCCCATGAGAGAGAGAGAGCCAGGAAGTGCCTTCTAGTCGAGTCTTTGCTTGGCCAGGCCTAGCCCAGTGGAGAAAGTCAAAGCCCCCATCTTGTGGACATTTGGATCAAGACACGGGTAATATGCTGACATCCATTCAACTTTGCCAGGCGGCTGTGGCTCAGGTGGTAGGAGTTCGTCCTGTAACTGCTGGGTTGTCGGGTTCGAAGCCCCCGCTCTGTCCATTTCAGTCGTTGTGTCCTTGGGCAAGACACTTCACCCAACTTGCCTGCTGATTGCAGTCAGAGGGCTAGGTGGTGCAAATTGAATGGCAGCCTCACCTCTGTCTGCCCCAGGGCAGCTGTGGCTACAATGTAGCTGAACAGTGTCAGTGTGTGAATGTGTGCATGAATGGGTGAATGACTGATTGTAGTGTAAAGAGCATTGGGGTCTCTGGGGACTTGATAATGTGCTATAAGTTCAGGCCATTTTACCATTTTTTTTTTTTTTTTTACCATTTTATCATTGGGGTTACCTTTGGGGAAGCCCAGAATCTGCAACTTAAATGGTGCAACTATCTTGTAGTTTACCAAAGAGATGAGGATAAACAGCTGCACCCAACATGCTTCCAGTGAAATTGTAAAAAAGCTCATGAAATATCAGTTTACAATTCCTTTAACCTGCTAAGCCCTAGGGGCTTTAGAAGCAATTTCCGCCTGGAATTACATTACTGAAATAAATCAAGAAAGCTCCACAGTTATAAAGTCTAAATGCTGTTGATACCTATGTAAAGCTAAGACATAAAAGAATAATTCTCCAGTGGAACCACTATTGCAGCTCTTACTATGTCTGATTTATTTGTGAATAAACAAAGACAAAATTCAATTTTTTAAACCCCGCACATCCGATATCTAATGATACCGGACATGCATGCCTGTCTGAAGGACCTTTAAACGTGATCTTGGGTGTTTAAATTGCTATAAAACCAAAAGTATTTGTGGAAAACTATTTTGGTGAATTCTTTTATTAGCATTAGCCTCCCCTTTGTGGGATTTAGCAAAAACAGAAAACCCTGCTGTGTCTGACATGATTTTAGAGGTGGAGAAAAAGCAGCGTGTCTCAGCTGGACCAACCAGCTATGGATCTCCACATTTTCCCAAACAAACAATGTTCTTCCTGTGCCATCCTGCTGGGATCTGGACAAATTACCATAATCTACCATGTTTCTACTACAGCGTCGGATTTAAGAGGGTTTCTCCTCTTCCACTGTGATGCCACCACACAACTGGCCAATTAGATGAATGCATGAACAAGCTGAAAGTACAATTGTTCCTAATGAAGAGCTTATTAAGTGAATAAGGTCAAATTGTGCCTTGGATCTGTGTAATTCGCTCCTCGTAGCTCTGAAATCTTTGACTGCTGAAGTCTTAGCAGGTTTTTGTGTCATTTCAGCCCAGCTGTTCGCTGCTGCTGCAGCTGCTTGATCCAGGAAACGTCACGCAGTAAAACCACTCCATGTTCCTCAGCAACAACCTTTTAAATGTAATGACTCTAACGAGAATGTCTGTTACATCTTAATACTCTGCGATTAGATCAGCATGAATATTCATTTCCTCAGAGGACACGGACCGAATGAGATGACAGCGGCTCTCTGCTTTCATCTTCTCATTACGCCACATATATAACTATTAATAATAGAATACTACCTCCTTTGTATCATTAATTAATCACACTTCCTTTATGAACATTATTTTGATTTTAGTCTTTAATTCCTTCCTGTGTGTCTTAATGACATACAGCCTTCCATTTCCCCCCACGATAGATATTAAAACTGCATCATGGATTAAACTGAATAAGAATAACTGTTTTTAATTGGACTTAAGGGCCGCTTGCTTTTTTTCACGTGCAGAAATTATAATTGCTTTATTAAAATTCTATTAGAAATACTGCCTGATGGACCCTGCTATCGAAATGACATTAGATCAACAGAAAAATGGTGACAGAAGATTTTTAATTCACAGTGACTGACAGTTGGACAAACTGAGTCTTCTTTGCAAAGCTTCGCTTAATAGTGGATTAGAGTTAGAGTTAAGTCAACTTGGCTTTGTGGTTTCTTGGAAATGCTGAAACTGTTCGTCCCCTTGGTAATAGCTGAAAGGTTTGAACTGAATCTAATAAAGGGGTCTAATTAAAACTATTACTGGATGGAGGTGGACCAGAATCCAAGTTTGAGCTGCTGATGAGGGTAATCTTTCTTCACACTAACACTAACACCTTTGCATTAGTTATGAGAGTTATAAGCCTCTAGACGGCGACTCAGCTGATTCCATGAGTTTTCTATGGGATTGAGGTCTGGAGAAGGTGCAGGCCACTCCGTTTGAGGTACCTCGGTCTCCAGCAGCCGTTCACTAATGAGACATCCTCAATGAGCTGGGGTATTGTTGTCCATGAAGATGAAATTAGACCTATGTTGCAGGGGCACAATGACTGGATTAATTATGGTATTCAGGTAGTATGGGCTTGTCACTGTACTATTCACAAAGTGTAGGGCAGTTCTGTATTGACTAGACACAGCTGCCTACACTGTAATCATATATCGTTGGCGGCCATCATTTCTGCTCACCGTGAATCGACCTTCATCAGAGAACAGCACTGAGACCCACTGGTCCCTCGTCCAGCGTAAATGCACCCTGGCCTACTCAAGATGATGATGATGCCTTTGCCTGGTGGTGTGGCCAGGTACCCTTGCAGGCTATCTAGCACGCAGACCACACTGATGTAAACGGTTTCAAAGGGTCTGATGTGACCCTTGGGTGCCTCTCAGCTCCCTTAAATGTGCTTGGAGTTGAGAGGCCTGTGAATCTCCAAGCTCAGTGGCCACCTCTGTCTGAGAACATTCTGTTTGAAGCCTGGCAATGTTGAGGTACTATTGATCAGTTGTTCGGTGTCGTCTTCGTCTCATGATGTCAAACAACATGATGAGGAGCACTGTTTAAATACCAATCCTGACTGAACCAGGAAATTTATTGGCCGATTTATGGATCAACACCTGTTGTGAATTTTGCCATTAAGCTGCTTGTTAGAGAACAACAAGCACTGAACAGTCGAACATGTGGAATTCAAAAGTTTAAATTTGTTAGTATTTGGTAATTCTGCCAAGAGTGGGCCAAAACCATCAAGTGCTATCGGGTCTAAAAAACATATTTCTTTTAAATTAAATGAGCAAAAATCATTTTCCATAACATTAGGGAAAACTACACAAGCTCCCTCTTTATAATGTTTTCACTAAGCAGTAATAAATGCAGACGTCAAAGTATTCAATTTGCATCTTTGCTTTAAGAAAACTACTGGACAAATATCAGACTGGTACATATTTACAGACAAACATTAACTGAATCAACAACCAAAGCAACAAAGCTGCATCTCTTCCACCGTGGGGTTTGTTGATTTGGTCCAATCTAGTTCAGGGAGAGATTCTCATACAAAGCTACTGTGACCGACTGTGACCTTCGCTGTCCTCATCTTATCAACAAACTCTCAGGATTACAAGGAAGACGACGAGACTAAATTAGAAAGCGTCGTGCAGGAGAATCACAGAATGTGGCCTGATTTAATTCACTACCTGGCTGGAATAATGATGGTAGTTGTTGTGGTTTCCTTTATACAGCGGAGCCTATTTATTTAGCTAAGAAGCTCCAGAGATTCAAACCACCTCCATCTGTCATTGGGTTTCCGCTTACAAAACCTTTTAAATGAAGATGGAGATAAAGGTAAGACTGGGTTATTTACTTGGAATAACATCGTCAAAAGGAAACATTTTTTGGACTTAAAAATTTTAAAAACTATTCATAATATGCAAGTTTAGGGTTAAATTTGACGTCTTGTCTTAGCAGCACTTGAAAATCTGTCTAATGTAACAGATCAGTGGGATCAAGAATTTATGCTCCATTTGAAGGTGAAATTAGAGGGAATTGTTATCCATCAATGAGACGCCAGTCAGGTATAAATCGACTTAAAGTGAGTCATTTACTCCTGTAAGAAGGATTAGACACAGGCAACTCATGAAAAATCTCATTTTAAAGAAAAGAATATCACCGATTTGTGAATTTATCGACAGGTTTTAGGTAAATCGATTAAAATTACCTTTATTGTCTAAAAGTAAAGCTTTGATAGGCTCATCTATCTGGTTGTCTCTTACAAACTCATGCAAAGTGAAGGGCATAATGTTACTACTACTGCTAAACTATTTTTAAGTAGCTCATTATCATTAATAAATTAACTTTTATTTTAAAGTGACTGTGACACAATTTTCCCACAAATGCTGAAACTGAAAGAAAACATCTATATATTGAAGGAATTGGGCAGTAATTGACATGCTATTAGGATTAAAGATGTGATAAAAAAAGACAATTGTGACAATTGATAATATTTGCAAGTCCAAAGTCAACCGGAAATGACACCTAGGGGGGAGTCTCCGGTCATTCACCTTATGAGCGTCAATGATAAACGGTTCAGGTAGAAGCCAAGTTGCGTTAAAACATCGTTAATATGGTGAAACGGTGCATTGCTGGTGGTGGCAGCAATACTACGAGAGCAGCCGTTAGTCTGCACTACTTTCCTGAAGGGAAGAGGATCAGAGCTGCCTAGATCAGAGCTGGAAAACTGAGGAGGGACAAATGGGCTTGAGCCACCAACCACAGCCAGTTGGGATCAGAGGAATTCTTGGCAAACTGCTTTAAACAAGAAACCTCTGATTTCAGAAGAGAAATGATGTCAGAGGTCGGGATATCTGACAGATGAAGGAGAATGTTGAAGCAGATTTCTTAGTGACATTTAAGACCATATACTGTATATGAACTACTGTTCATTTCAGCAGCATGAATTTACTTTTAAAATATTCTATCAATGTTTCCTTTTCATAAATGTAAATGAATTTACCATAAAAATCTGATGTCACAGGCACTTTAAGAAGAGCTTGTTAAAACCAAAATCTTACAGTTCTCTTTGTTTCGGAAAATATTTGCTTTAGATATTTATTAGTTTACTAGCATCTAACTTTACCTTTCAATATAGTACAAAACCTTACACAGAGTGATAGTGAAGGGAAATAAATTAAACATCTAGCAACAATGGAGACAATGATTAAAATCCTGATCCAGTTTACATGCATATTAATCACATATAAGTGAAATCGTTATAACAGAGGACTCATTCAATAAATCAGAAAATGCATCCAATGAGGCTTGTTTGTCAGATTAAAAGTGCCTTTTTAAAATAATCTTTAGGCAGGTATTGCCTACATTTCATTAAGCGCACATTTCTGTATTAAACATGTTTCTTTATTGGTCTGATGTAATATTCTAATCTTGAATGTTGTGTTTTCATTAGATATAAGTGGAAAATTATTGTAATTAACACAAATAAAGGCTTCAACAGACCAGTCAAACCTTTAAAAAAAATCTTTGTCCTGTGCATGAAAATTAAAAGAAACAATATTAGAGGTTTCACTGTTTCAGTTCTTTGGGTTTGACCGACTTTAGCTATAGTCTGGAAAGTAGGGAGAAGTCAGATTATAGGGCTGGGAGGTTAGCGAAACTACAAAGGTGTGTATGAGGAAAGCTGCCTACAAACCCGACTCAGTTAAACTGATTCTGCCAGAAAGAATGGGCCAAACGTCGAACAAATACAAAGGAAATAAATCCTTTATCAATTAAGATCAAATTATTTCTGTTTGCTAGTTGCCAATAGCAAACAGAAATAATTTGAGGATCTTAACTGACCTAAAATAAGAAAACGTTGGTCTGACTTAATCTCAGACAGTGAAAAGAAAAAGATAATTTGTTCTATTTTTTTATACAGTGTATGTAAACATCTGGTTTCAACTGCATACAATGTTATTTACTATTGCCTCAAAGGGTGTGCATACTTCAAGCTCGGAGAATGAAAAGTATACATGTATGTAAAACGTAAAGTCAAAAATCTACTTTGGCCACAAACCTTAACAGGAAAAAAACAATAAACTGGGCGTACAAGCCTATTTACTTCCTGTAACTTCATCTCAGCATGCAGAGAAAGTTTTAAGCTATTTAAATTGTGAAGATAGAAGAAATCTCTGTTAAGCCATATGTTTAACACATTTAAGTAGGTCAACAGCTGATGAGCTTTGCTTCAAGCTTTTCCACTGGTGAATATTTTCCACTCCGTTTTTATCTAAAATGACAACAGAAACTGACAGTTTAAAACACAATTAAACTCCTGTAAATATCGATGTTTTACATAAACAGGGACCAGCCCTATTAGATTGTTAGGACCAGGGTATTTAGTTTCTTCTAGTTAAAGTAAGGAACAGTGTTTTCTGGCAGGGATGAGGCTAGATACAATACAACTGATTTTATTTGCATTGTCTCAGTGTACAATGGAAGAACATTTTCATATAGCTCAGAGCTGCAGATCAGACCGTGCACACAGACGAGCAGCAATTTCTCCTTTCAGATCCCCCATCATCATCATCAAGTCCTGTCCTCATCCCTGCATTATACACATTCTCTGTAGGACACATGGCAGCCTGATGGATGGGGCGGCTTCAAACAGAGCAATGAAACAATTACTCCAGCGCTCCATCTCTGTCAGGACTCTGTTCAAAGAGTCTGCTGTTGGAAAAGAAAAGCCCCCATAACTCAAACTGATGATCATTTGAATAACAGGTGCGCGTTTTTTTGCCTTTGGGAGCTTGTGAAAAATGGACTAAACTCTTTTAAAGTATACATCCAAAATGCATGTAAAAATATAAAGAACAATGTCCTTTGGAGGATGTTTCGAGACAACCAAACATTATATATATTACCAAAAACACAGCATACCGACCATCAAGCATGGTGGTGGATGAGTGGGCCTGTTGGGGCAACTGACCTTTATAATAGAATTTTTCTTATCAAAGTGGGAGAGAAATTTACTCACAATAAGAGAAAATCCGGACTTTGTCTTTATAAGTTTTATTCAAAGGCATTTCTGCGTTTGAAGACCCTGTCACTGACGAATCAGTGAAACAGAGCCTAGATCACAGTTTACAGACAGTATTTATTGCAGAATGAGGGTGTTGTCTCAACCTCAAAGAGCTTAACTTTGTGGCCCCTAAACCTCCCCAGGACAGAGATAACAACTATGAATGATGACCTCATCTGCCCCCCCTTAGGGAGTGTTGACCATCATTCTTCAACAAATGACTAGAGAGGCCATCTACTCTAAATACCTGAACACTAATAAAAACACTGAAGTCAGAGGAGAGAGGTTAATGAAAGTTCACAACAAATTGGAATACTTTGGAGCACTAAATAAAAGAATTTCCATAACACCTTGAACTCATAATTATGAACTCTGTATAACATGAAACCATCGGTCTGACAGCTGAAGCTTGACCCAAATGTCCTGTTTGGGCCAAATGCTCCCAAACTAGCAGTAACTGAATGGCTGAGAAGAAACAGAATCAAGTTGTTGTGAGAGTTTAGTCAAGAGCAAGAAAAGAGTAGGTCAGACCTTCTCCACAACGATGCAACAGATTAATTAGGTCTTACAGACAGTTATTGCTCCTAAAGCTGGTTTGACTGCACATGTGCAACACATGTGCTAAAGGGAATTGCAACTGCTGTCAGGAAAATCAGAAGGTCACAGGCCATCATTAGGCAGCAAAAGTGGTTTCTACTTGTGATTTTGGAGCTGGAAAAAGTCAGTCATATAATCACATTTGGGGTCGTCAGAACCAGCGTTTCATGACAAAAGCAACACAGCTCGTGTCTGGAGGAGGTGTGGTTTGTCATTTTGGCTGGCCTTGAACAAACCCATTTCTGTAAAATGTTTGCAGAGCCTAGGTGGTGTTCAGCAAACGGCAAGAGCAGCAGGCATTAGGAGATACATGGTTGGATACAACCACAGAGGGAATATTTGTTGCAAAATGTTAGATATGCTAAAAAAAGTAAAATTTATAAGCCCAAACCCAGATTATTTTATGACCACCATACAAGCAGATTTTCCTTGTCTACTATTTATAACGACTACAGTAAGAGTGGTTAACCGGAACAGCAGGATAAAGGTGACATCTTCTATTACAAAAAAAAAGGAATGACATGTTTGAGTGTTGACTCAGGTGTAGTGGTAGAGCAGGCGCTTCATATGCAGAGCCTATCAATCCTAAACATACCTGTCTGGGGTTTGATCTCAGACCTTGCTTCTTGTCCTCCTCCTTTCTCTCTCTGTCCGTTTCCTGTCTGATTGCTGTCACTAAAGGCGACTAGCACCACAAAATCTTCAAAAAATAAAAAAGCTGAACAAAGAGCATCTGATTTTCAGTGACCATCCATGAGATGTTTCTATATCTTGATTTGAGGTAAATGCAGTTGATTAAACATGGTTTGGAGGGGAACACACATCTCCATAATCGCCTAAAAGCTAAAAATACAAGTCAGAGTAGACACAAACCAAGTGAAAGGACTTGTCTGTATACCACCATGACTGGATTGTATGGGGTAAGATCTGTCTGTCAATAAAAATGTATGCGTGGGTGTCTACATTTGTAAATGGAAGTAAATAAACATGAATACAAATTTAATATTTGTATTTGTGCCTTGTTGTCAACTTATACGTACATGTGACGTCAGATGTTTCATCTGTGAGAATACAAGTTTAGAAATTACGAATACAAGTTACAAAGTTACAACCCTGCAGCAACAGAAGTACAAATCACAAATGTACGAGTGCGAATCTAAAACCTCTGATGAAGCTGTTACACTCCTTACCAGTTGAGGGTGGTAATGCACCTGAAAGCTTTCCGCCAACCCCCGTTAAACAAGAAGAAGAAGCGGGTCTTGTGCTGATCCCTGTGTCTTGTGTTTTTTTCAACCGCCAAGAGAATCAAAGTCTTTTCTTACTTGTGTCATGTTCACTTTTAACCCGCTACATCTG